>CM073777.1:75726215-75750465 GCA_037158775.1 Hetaerina titia | reverse complement strand
CTGTGGATCCATCTTTCGAATTCGAGAAGAGGCGAAATGTACCAATAAAATACAATAGGGAACTATGGAAGAAGTCGCGTAAGTGAACGTTGTCACGTATTGTTTATAATTATTCTTGAAGAAACGGTAGATAATTATTGCTCGAGTAGTTAGTATGTACCTGTAGGCTGTGATAAATAGGCTGATTCTGGCAAACAAAACAATATGAATAATATTGTTGATTTGCATGTAATATGGTAGTAATAGCGAAGTGGTCAAGTAAATAATAATAATGCCTTCCAATTAAAAATGTTTTTCTTTTATTGAAAGGGCACTCTGCATTTATGATAAATTAATTGCGCATTCTTTTTATCTTCAGTGGATGCAATTAAAAAGGTGGAGGAAATCAAGCAACGGAGGCAGGCCAATTTTATCATGCAAAGGTTAAGGAAAGGAAGGGAATTAGAGACGCAACGCGACATCAAGGAAGTTAAACGCGATTTGGCATTGATTAGATCTCCTGCTGCTGGTCTCAAAACGAAAATGGAAGAGTCCATTGTGGAAGAAATACACGAATCTGATAATGAAATGGTCGCCGAGGTTGTCTAGCATGTTTTCCAATCTTATTTAATGAACTTTTCACCCATTTTATTTCCATGAATGTTGTCTATTGAAAAATAAAAATGTACAGTTTAAATTAGTCTTTTATTTCCAAATCCAACTGTTTACATGTCCAGTCGAAAAATGGCGGAATTGGTGCTTTAACAGTTAAATCGCTTTTGTCCCTATACCAACCAACAAATGTGACCTCCTGGAGATGAACGTGACATGGTATAATACTTTCTTCGCCTTGCTCCAGAGCAAGGCGTCTTCTGATAGAAGGGTTTATGACCTGCAGAAACAAGAAATCAGGTTGAAGTTTACAAAGTTTGAAAGCGGTTCCATTAACACCCGTAACCACATCATGTGCTTACTGTACAGTGTACCTGCTAAAGATTTTTCATCTCCTGGAGTATTACTGAATCCAGAAAGATAAAAAATTCATTGAATTATCTTGCTGACAGTCTTACCCATTCTCCACAACAATGGTAGATTATTATTTGCCTCTGCTATAGATTGGTTCATTGTAAACAGCATTTAAATATTGTGAAGGTTAAATGGTTCTCTCAGACCCCTTAATAGACATAGTCAAGAAGTACATTGGCAATGACTGTACCTGAAATGTTACCTATTCTTCCTCAGTTCACATATGTTTAGGCCAAAATCCTACTAACTATGTGTCATATTTGGAATTGTTTGTCCGTCATTAATGAAAAATTAACAGAGCATCCCTGGGAATGTTGCCAGACTTTTCATCTCACTGGCAACAACAGTTTAGCTAGTTAAAAACAGTAACCTTACAGTTAATTAAATGGATTATGCATTTGAAGGAAAAGTTGGATATAGTATCCTTTAGTTAGCATTTCAATAAAGTTTCTTATTTTGAATAAGTGCAAACTTTAAATATAGAATGAATGATGTTTAAAAAACCAATTACCACAACCATCAGCATATGTGACAATTCCAATGCATATTCTGCGAAACAATGACCCTTTTTTGATTTCTCCCCACTACAGTAATCTTCGGGATTCATTTTAACCTTGCCAAGATATGCCTATATGAACCATTATATTTCACACCAAATAGCCCATACAGAAACGACAAAATGTTTTGATAATAAGAAATGGGATCTCACTCATTTTGCCTTCCCTCTCAGCCCCTGGACGTGTATATCTCAGATTTGTTCGTAAAATGTAGATGATAATAACAATGCAAGTTCAGGGCCAAAAAAACTCATAACAAACGTACCTTTGTGCGATCTCGTATATTAAAGGGGTTCACTGCCACTGGGATACCCATGCAATTTTTAACTCTCGGTCCATGTATGTTATCTCCCAGCAAAGGCGCTAATTTATGGGCCATGTACACCCTTATAAAGTGCCACTGAGTTGAAGACGGTTTGATTTCAACTAAAGATGCTCCGTAACCATTAGTACAGAGGGTACTAAGCTGAACGGTAACGGATATAGAATATTTTGTATTGGGAGGCCTTCTTATGTCAAATATCACAGGCTGAAATAAATTAATTATTGATTAGGGAATTTTTTCCTCAACGCGAAAATATGATAAAATATTGTTTCTAGTTATACTACCTGAAAAGTCTTTCCATCTGGCGATCCTGAGAGAGCCACTTGAACAATTTCACTTTGGTCCGTATCTTGTGGCCGGTCGAGAACCACACCTAGATATTTTGAAGTAACTTTCTTCGAACACATAGCTCTCCTCCGGCAAGTTTTTATTCGATCAATTGCCTTATCTGAGCTTGCCAAAATTGATACTCCACTTGAGAACCTATAAATATAATTACCATCATGAACATAATCGGTGTAAGTTAGGAACGGAACAACCGCCAAATTTTGGGTATTTAATTTAACAAGATTAGTACTATCGTGATCAAGTGCGTACAGTTCTCTGAGAATTAGCTTCATTCACGATGACTCGAGAAATTGTTAATAGAAAATTGCTGATAATAAATACTTTAACTTGCCGATCGTTCAGTTCTTAACTTGTATTCTTATCAAATAACTCAGAGACTTCATGAACAATAACAAGCACCCACTTTTCTGCGCACTTGACCACAGTCAAGTGATCAACTCCCAGGGCATTACCAATGTATGGTAGTGCGTCACTTAGGCTGTATGTATCATCTCTTGGGATATCCTTGGGCATATTAGCATTCTCTACACGTTGGTAAGCTCCAATACCGTACGGTTTGTTCAGAACTATTAACCCATCTGGAATGAAACCCCACAATAAAAATTTTTGAACTGATACATTTACAACATATTTCATAAATATTTACCTTGATTTAGAAGAATATTATCTAAAAGATAGTCCGCAAGTTCTCTTTTACTCTTCCACCGACTGATGTTGCTATAAACATGATCGTTTTTCCTAAAATGTTGTTTGTGAGCTACACTAGAGCAGAGTTGCACTACACCACTAGATAATTTTGCACAGTTTCTGCAATGAGTTATTAATCCACCAAGATTGTAACTTATCGCCATATTTCAGTTACTTAATGGTAAATCTGATTGTAACAATATATTCTATTTATCCGGTTTTTTCCTCCAGCAAGGCAAACCTGAACCTTCTCCTTAAAAGGATGTAATTCGCGATTGGAGCGTGTTTTGTTTCACGATCTCTGCGCTCTCTGTGTGAGTATGACGGAATGCTGAGCTGCATTAAAGTGGCGTGTGTTGAATACAATTCATATATATTTCGAGTTTTCTTCTGTTCTTTGATACAATTGTTGTAGTTGTTAAGTGTTGCCTTATCAAGATATTATTATCCGTGTTTGCATTTATAATCGATAACTCAAGTTGCGATGATGTACGTAATATTGTGATTAGATTCAAGTTTTTTGATCTGGTTGTGTTGTCCATGCCAAGGAAGTGACAAATGGAACCGAATCGGCATCACATTCTTTAGACCCGTCGATGTAAGCCACTCGATTAGACAATGTAGTGTGATCTCTAGTGGTAGTTTGAAGTCATAACGTGTCCTGCACGTTAACACAAGTCGATAATTAGTGCTCAAATTATATAAGTTTGAGGAGTTGTTGTGAATAGAAAATTGTCGTTTGAGTGAGATTTGATAGATAGTTAATAATAAAAAAACACAGTAGTTTTATTAAGAAAGACTTGTTTCAGTGTTTGTTTTCAACGTTGATGTGTTGTAGGTCCAAAGACTGGGTTTGAAGGACGAGGGGTTGCCATATAGGAATGGAACGGTAAATAGGACATGAGCCATAACGCTGCAGGAATGGCGCCCTTTGTCAGGTAATTGGTAAAAATTTATCTTTTTCACATTTATAACCTTTGCATTGGCTTTAACAAGTGGCTTTCATTCTAGCATGTCAAGGGTTAGGAACCACCTTTATTTCCAGTATCCCGGGGGTGAAGGCCAAGGAACACCACCTATGAGAAACCCTTGTTATCATGATGAGAGGAATGACAAGATAATGGCTGGTTCCTGTGGGTAAGTACAGCTTTTACTTTTAATTGACTTCACGTTTGGGTTTTAAGTTATCCCATGCATTTGTTTCATTTATCACACGCTTTTGTTTCTAGGTTGCCACTAGGCAATCTTCCTGGAGAATTTAAGTCTCCTGTAGGAATGGGAATGGGGCCTGGATGTAGTGGGCCTGTTGCAGGAGGCAGGGGAACTCCCGAAAGTCCAGGAAACCCCAAGAAGAAAAGACGAACTGCTGCGGCTTCATCTGCTCCTGTTCGAACCTCCCCTGTTATGTCAGAGTTACTCCCACCGCCTCTTACAGGTTAGAGGTTTCACCTTTCTGTAAATTCCCATGCTGGAGTCTTCAGGAAATTGGTATAACATTTGAATATGTACATTTATCTGCCTTAAGTGACAGGTTGCTAAATTATATCATGGCATGATTTAAATAGACTTAATTTCAAACTTATGCCGTAATTGTTATCGATGCTTTGACCAAAATTCAAGCAACGGCAGTTTTTTAATTAGAATGTGTATGCCAAGTTATTTAGTTTATCATGCATTCATGAAAAAGGCCATAAAACATTCCAAGTATTCATATATGTTGGAGAGCATTCAGGTTAGCAGCAAACTTCTTTAATATTTGGGTAATACCTTATTTCTACTGTACTGGTCTAAAATGTAGATATATTATCTAGAACATGGACTTCATTGTAGCTTCTTGGTGTTCTGGACTTCATTGTAGCTGTTTTCTAATTCATGAGATTTGAAGAAATTTATAATTAAAGGTATCAGAAATTGATTAGTGGTATCTTTGGGTGATCCAATGTTTTAATTCGATAAATGAGATGATTGTAACAAAATTTCCTGTCATTTGTATGTTACAATCGTCATTTAATTAGTAAATGTCTTTTATGGCAGTTACATCTTCAGTAATTATTATTCATGTATATAATTGAGTCCATAAGCCTAATGTTGCGAGTTGGTCTTCACCTATGAGGGATTAAATTTTTTGGGAAACTGGGAAAAGTCACAAAGTTCATATTGTATATATTAAACGATAAAATTTTCAAATAAATATGATGTCATGGAGTAGTTATAAAAATAAGTTAAATTAAGAAAAACTTCTTTGTTTTTCTTTTCAACATTGATGCATTGGGGTTTGTAAGACAAGGAGTTAGTTTTATGCACCATTACCACAAACTTAAACAAAGTATATGTTATGTGGTGGTGATTTCTGTGTTAATTCACTTAATTAATTAAATTGAGACTAATATTGCAAGTAGGACTTGTCTACAAGGAATTTAATTTCTTTGAAATATAGGCAAAGCTGAAATTATTCATATCAATGGACAGTCCAAATCATGGCACTTTTCTTAAATAATAATCACACACTTCTGAATTGAATTTTGTGTTTATTTTTCATTATAATGCTATTTTGAAGGAAATTGGTATTCTATTAATCTTAAATTGTATAGAAAGTTGAGATTTAGGGAAGTTATACTCGATTAAAGTATTAAAGGGGCAGGTAGGGGTGCTACTTTTGAAAATGACACTTTTGCCATTTTCTTTTGTAAAAAGCTTACAGGACCTTATGGATAATTCTTCAGGTCCAAGAAGTACACACAAGCTGGGAAAGGTTATTTGGCTTGGTTATGAGAATGCTACAAATGGTCAGCCTTTACTCATATAAAGAAATTAAGTAAGCCTTATACTGTCGATTATCAGTGGTACCGACTTAATATTGTCTTAAACCTTTCAAGGGCCGGTAAATTCTTGATTGTTAATGGTATATTCAAGAGATGTGCCAAGTCAACTTATTTTGTGGCAATATTTGACCAGTTCAACTAAAGTTGTAAGTCTGAAACCAAATGCAACTAATGTGAGTTTGACTTTAATCTGTATCACATTTTAATCTTGTGGCTGGGCCACTGAGAATGCTTAAATATGTGGTTGTCATCGATGTCATTTACGGTATTTTTTGAACAGTATAAAATGACTATTGTCTACATTGTATTGTAAGGACTTACGTTTCCATGCTGTACATTTTTTGCCTTCTTCATTTTCTTCATGACACTTGCCTGTCTTTTATACTTAAGAAGTTTACAATTAACTGTGTTGACTGCCTTCTCAAAATCCACTAGCATGCAAATGCATCCTGTTTATACCTTATATTCCTTTCTACTAATGACCCCATGACTGCTGTGGCAATGCTTGTGCCATCACCCTTTCTGAACTGGAATTGTTCTTCAACTGAGTAGCTAATTATATGCCCTCTTCCCCATTCTTTTGTTGATAATCCTAAGTAATATCTTAGCCGCATTTTAAATCAAACTTATGGTCCTATATTCTGATCTTAGGTAGTCTTCGAGTCAAATCCATTCATCATAAATACCGTTCCATTTTTCTTGGCTGTTGGGTTGTTCTAAAGTGATTTTTATATGGAGTAAGATCTGGTGCTTTCCCGGCGTATGAGCTTGGTGAAGTTTTCTCGGGTCTTCCACCAGGTCATGGAACCCCTGACCCAGTGGAAGATCCAAGAAAACTTCACCATGATTTTTATATCTCTCAGCGTTGTTCTAATTCATTTTGTTTATGCATTTTCCTACTCACAGTTGAGTATTATTGGTCCTTCAATAGAATTCAATTCCTATTCTTTATCTTAGCTCTTAGGCCTAATATATGTACAATATAGTTCCTCTATGCATTATTTCCATCTTGCCAGGGTCCCTTCTGTCTTGGTTTTCTTATGCATCCCTAATTGTGCTTCTTAAATCATGACAGGTTCTTTGTCTTTTTCTGTATAGTGTGCCCATTTCCCCATGCCTCTCTAAACTGTCCATATTCTTGGCTACTCTACTCCTACCCTATTTCATTTTCTATATTAGTTTACTGTTTAGTTCTTTCTACTTTCTTCTTCTTCATTCTGTGTTCATGATCTTCCCATTTCCTTATCTCGAGTTGCTTCATGATTGTTTTTGTAATATGGTGCATAAAGGTGTCATTAAATCAGTCGAAAGGCATACTTTGTCCTGGTCTTTAATCTCTTGCACCTGTTAATTGTTAATTACACAGTTTATGAGGACGTCTTGCATTCACCTAGTACATTCATTTTCCATTTGTTAAAGAATGCATCTCTGATGTTAAGCAGGGTAGTTACCTTAGGTGCCTTTATGTGAACTGCCAAAGTAAATTATTTGGTCATTATATATCATCTACATCATGGCCTACACCCCAAAAATTACTTTGATGCTGCTCTTCATACAGTCAACCGTATTTCCTCCATTTATCTCATTTGTGATCTTCCTCAATAGCTCTCTTCATTCACATTGACTTCAACAATTCATCATGGTCTTGGCAAATGATTTACATTCTGAAATTGTTGCAATGTATTGCACATTTAGCAGATGACTCAGTTAAAAGTTACTGTCGCAGCATCTCCCGCAGTTTCTTGGAAAGTTCTTCATCATGTCATTGTGTCTTAAAATATATCCTCAAGTATTTGACTTTTTTCTCATACTCACCTTAAAAACCCTTAATTATTTGATTGGTTCATTTTACTTTCATTGTTCTCCTATGACACAAAATTTCTTCCAATTTATATTGTAATTGTTTCCTTGCAGAAATGTATTGTCCATTTATAGTATGCATTTCTTCTAGTAGAAGCAGCCCAGATCATTCTTATAATTATTTTTTTAAAGCTCCTTCAATTATGGCTAATGCTGCATCTCAAATAGCATGTATATTCAATTTCTTCTGCCTTTTGATTCCCAAGTTTAATTCCCAGTGTTTCTCCAAATTTTTTAAGGCTTACTAAATTTAGGATTTTGAAAGATCTTCAAAATGGGCAACCATGTTTGCATATCCCTCGTTTATCCTAAATCGTTTTCCACTAGCCATTTTTTTAAGTTTGGGAATAAAAAACATCTCAAGGGGCCACATCTGGTTAATGTAGTGGATGTTGTGATAATTGCATCTTTAATTCCCTAATTTTTGCCATTTAGAACTATGCAGGTGTGTAGACATGCATTATTTTGAAGAAAGAGTTTTTCTTTCCTTTGTCAAATGACAACATTTTTCTTGATTTCTCCTCTCATCCAGTGCAATAATGACATTTAATACTCTCTGTCTATCATTTGTTCTTTTTGGAAGTAAGTGATGTAGAAGATTCCACATGAATCCCAAAACATGGTGGCCATCACTTTACCACCTGATTTCACAATCTTCTGAGTCAGATCAATGTTCGAAACCCACTTTCAACTGTTCCTTTGTCTCTGTTGTGTAGTACTGTGTCCATATTTCATCCACAGTTATTTGTCAACACAGAAAGTCATGAATTCTGTTGGAAAAGTGCCTAACCAGCCTCCTAAACAACTGCATGAATGTGTTTACTCTTCTCTGAGAGTTAATGTGGCACCCATTTTACCGAGTATTTCTACCCAATTTTTGATAGACAATTGAAAACACTGTATCCTGTTTTGTGAATTTTGATTTGTCGATCACTCAAAACATATCGTGGATTTTGTCAATCATTTCTGAGGAAGTCACTGGATATCCATGTTCATCATTTGTGGATGAATGGCTATCTTTAAACTCATTTACCCAATTGTAAACAGTCACAAATGCAGGAGTAGGTGTGCCATGAACTTCATCCAACTCGGTCGGCTTTGATCTCTTTTAGTGTTAAGTCTTTTCAATAGAATTGTTTAATCGTCACATAAAAAATCATTTTTTTTTCATTTTGCCAAGTAGAGAAAAGTTTATTGCATTAATTGACTATGAAAATGGAACCATGATGTGTATATGGCTGAAACCTAACAGCAGTGTAGTGGGTTGTATTGTATTGTAAGACAAAAGCATATTCAGGGCATTGTACTTTATAATTTCCGAAGAAAATAATGAAAGATAAATGATAAAAAATATAAATTATAATCCATTATGTTGACATTCTCTTAGGTAATTACACAGTCCCTTGTCACATGGTTATATTATCTATCCTATCATAGGTGAGATCTCAAATTAGATTAGATCACTTCTAGCCAAAAACATTGCATTAGCAGGTGAGTGTGTTGCATAACTGGTGAACCATCACCGAAAGGCGATTGAAGAACTGTTGGGATTAATATGTATATGGGTAGAAAACTTTTCTTAAAATAAGGTAGAGCAATTGAGGATTCCACTATAATTCCCTTGAAAACATGGTTTTAAAATCTTTAATATTACTCAAGTTTGACATCATAGTTGTTATTCATAGCCTATCCTGACAATGAGATGGTTCAGATAGATTCCTTACATCCCTGCCATAAGTCTAAAAGAAGTAGCCAATATTGGCCACTACCAGGAACATGAACACATTCCTAACAAAATAATGTAGCAAACACTGCATCAGATAGCCCTATTGACATTGACCAAACAAATTTTCCAAAAAAAAACAAACTTCAAGCATTTCCTCCACTAGAATCCACACTTCCATAGGTAACGCCAAGAAAATCAACTTACGCTGCCGACCACATTCCGTCCCTGAGTTGTCTTCTGAACAACCATCCTAACTATTGAAAAATAATTCAACTTGTGTAGATAAAAGACAAAGTCAATGTTGATTTGCTTTTAATCCAGAAAATTCATCGCAAAAATGCAAATTCTTGTCATAGAAAGTTTATGTGTAGCAGCATATAATGGATTACTCATGCCATGATTAATAGGCTTCTTTAAACCTAAATGTATATAAGGAATAAGGCTCTGTTTTACCTGCATAGCAATTAACGTATCATCTAAAGTAGTTTATTAATCAGTAGAATGGCAATGCTCCTGATAATTCAGGTAATACTAAAAGATTATATGATGAGGATACTCTTACTGTATTTCTCTGTCTCTCTGAATCACCATAATCAACAGGAATTGTGTCTGTAGTAATAGAATCAGTATTGTCACCATGAGTAATAAAATGTTCAAATGTTTCATTTGCAAATATTTGTGCAAGTTAATCACCAATAGTCATAGTACAGCCTGCTAAACCTTCTAAACAGTACATAAAATTCTTAAAAATATCTTGTCAATGTAAACAGGCATTTGATCATAATTTTTACAGTCTTAAACTATGAATCGATGCCTGCCAATCCAGTTTGAACCCTGAAATCTCCTGTAAATACTGCCTTCCAATCATCTAACGTTAACGAATCATCCATTTGACCCCTCCAACATGCCAAATGTATGTGCTTCACTCACCTTTGGGAATAATAACAGGGGATCCCTCCTCACATCTTACAAACCAGTCCCATGGTTTGAGTTTTGGTGTTTTACAATCTAATCAACATTATTGTAGCATTTGTGTTAGTCATAATTTCTTGGCCAAGTAATAATTTGTTCTTTTCAGGAAGGGACCTTTAAATCAGTAGTGCATGTCAAAATTTGAGTTAACAACTCTTTAAGATAGTGTATTAATAGAAATTTAAGGATTTCATAAAAAAAATAATACAGTTCAACCATTTTCTATGCATGGATGGCATCTTCTGCTACAATGTTTTTTACCTAAAGTTGTTACCTATTAAATGAAGCTAATCATTCTATATTAAATCCATATTTAATTCCTCAGTGTTTCTATTCTATTTTCTATTCAAGATGAAGTTTCACAAAGTTGAGCCTGAAAAGATTGATTCTTAATGGCTCTTTGGGCACTTCAATAACATTTTGCACTCTTTTATCTCCAAACAGGATACGGCGATACCATAGTGGCCTCAAACCCCTTTGACGACACCCCGCCTCAGCAATCTCCCAACATGACGCACTCAATGCTTCACTCCCAGAATCACATGAACCACCATCATCACCACCATCACCATCATCACATGGGCGGAGCAGGGGGGGCGATGGGGCCCGTGGGAATGGGACCCATGAGCGGAGGCATGAACAACATGAGTGGCCCATCGGGCATGGTGCAGCATCCAGTCAACAGTCCGAACCACATGGGGGGTGGGCCTCCGGGGATGATGGGCAGCGGTATGGTGAGCGGGATGCCTCAGCACGTGGGCATGCACTCCATGCCCCCTCATGGACCACCCTCGATGCAACCCCATGGTCCCCCGCCATCCCTCCCGCCTCACGGACACCCACACCACTCTGTGCCCCCACATCACCACAGCCATCCAAGCCACTCGCATCACGGCCCATCGCCGCATCCTCACGGGTTTGTTGGCCATCCGGGGATGGGTCCAAGGCCAATGCCAGTCTCTGCTGGGAAGGTGAGTTACGGTCTCTTTTTCCTCTACCTCTAATTGTTGGCAAGATGGCCCAGTGGGGATAGTGGTAGGTTACCAGCCGGAAAATGCCAGTTTCGAGCCCTGGTGATGTTTTTAGAAACATCAAACCAAACCCAAGTTGTGTGATTTTCCTGATTAACCATTCAACTCATTAAATAAAAAAAGGCAAAGAAAAAGGACTGGAATCCTCTTACTCTGATACTTTTACCAAATATACTTGTGTAGGTTAATTTGTAATTGCAAAATTTGAATGGGAAAAATCAACAGTCAACCTATATGTGAGAGGGTATGTAGTAATTGTAAGTTAAAAGAGGTGTTGTTTGAGATGTGAGTTGAACTTTTGCAAGGATGCATTCTAAAATTCACTACCATTACCGGTATGTGGTAATAAGGTCACAGTAATGGTTTTTCTTACCACAAAAACTGCTGCTGCTAATGCTACCTAATCTTCCAGTACTTAGTAAAACATAGCATTCATAGAATTGTCTTGTGGCAGTAATTTCGACACTGTTAGAACTCAAAATCTAATAATGATAATAGTGAATGATGTTGATAAATTTAAATGATCTAATTAAATGTTAATTGTTTATAACTTGATAACTACCATTAAAAGTTTTAAGTTATAATTACTTAATCCTTATTACTTGAAAAAATACCTTTAACAAAGTTCACAAATTATGATTATGGAATTAAATAAGCAGCATTTAATAATTATTAGGAAAACCAGGGTCAATCTATTCACGGAATCAACCTATAATATCAGGATATGTTGCATTGTTAATATGCATTAATATTGCTGATAGAAAATTTGTATCTCATCTATTGCACACATTTCTTATACAGAAAATCCTTGCTAATTCAAGATGAATGGTGGTGGTTGTCTAAATCGTATAGGGTTTTGTTGATACAAGGATTGTGTGATATTTTTCGCCTCAATTCTTGAAAGCTCTTGCTCCCTGATGACTTGTAATAACTCCTTATGATGCATTAGAGTCTCAAGTTGAAATAAGAATCTATTTAAGTATAAAATATTCCCATTTAAATATGACTGTAACTTCAAATAAAACTGGTAATACAAACTCAATTGTATTCTCCCATTAATGTGATTTAATATCATTATGAATGTAACTAAAGAATCAATTTTATATTTAAGTAAATGGTAGCTTAATTTCAGACTCAATTATATAGTTTTCTGTTGTAATTTTCAGTTGTCAGGCACAGTTGCTGCTTTTCGCCTATGTATTTTAGTGTTACCATCTGCTTTCAAAATATGTTTACACTGAAATATATATCTTAATTTGTTGATATTGCTAAAATATTTTATAGATATTACAGCTCTTGTTTGATGTCTCGATACAATTTGGTTTGTGGCTCCTAAATTCCATTTGATTTGAAGGAAGCTTAAATGGGTTAATGCATTAAACAGAGTTAATCATCTGTTTTCAAATTTCAGGAGATACTGTGACAGTAACTTTTAATAGGGTCATCTGCTAAATGTGCAATACAATGCAACAATTTTTTGGAATTTACGTGGCACTACCCTCCCCCAAGCAAATATTTTGAATTCTGATGGGTGGATTCATGGTACTTTTTCACGTCAGGCAGTCATTTCCCTAATCCAGTCATTAAATCTTCATATGTGCTAAAATTATCTTGCATCAATCATCACTCCACAGGTGGGAGATAATATTGCCATGCTTCACAAATATTTTTGTGAGAGTTTATAAATGAAATTTTTAATGGGATCTTAAAACTTAAAATTGTTAGTCATAACTGTGCATGATCACAATTAATATGGTCACAAGTTAGGAAGTGTCAGTATTGGTTACTGCTTTACACACACTTGTGTTTGAGCAGTTTGGTTTTTACTCATGCAACAGCACATTTGTGAATTAAATGGTCCGTGGAAAAGTCATTAGCTCGTTCTGAATCATGTATCATATCTCTCTCCCGTTAAAAAACTCCCCCATTTAATTTTTCTTGTTAACTATTGCAATAATTTACATCAGTTTCCAGGTAACCATTAGGCATAGTTAGCACCACCAGAAGAATAATTTCTATGCTAAAATTTGCCTTTTCACATCCTAATTTTGTATGTTCCTTACCCACCATAATGGAAGCTCTTTTCTGGATAGCCCTGATGTTACAGCAAAATGGTACTTTATTGGCAGAGTTATAATATCTGATTCGGAAAAACATAATTCCAAGGACTCAAGTTTTGGCATATTAAAAATTGCCTCCCCAATTGATATGTTAAAAATCTCAGTGTGAATGGATTTCAGTTTTGTCTAGCAGTTTTGCTGTGGTAATTTTCCCTATAACCAAACCAAAGTGCACAAATGGAAAATCGTTTTGAGTGCTGAGAGGAGAGCTCACCTAATTTAAAGCCCAACAAAGTGTGAAATTCAAACACGAGGGTAGCAGGGGCCAGTTCTTTCCACTTAACCACATGTGGTCCCTCTGGTAGATCTGATACCCAAAAAATCACCCTGGTAGACCTGGTATCCAAAAAATCACACAGCTTGGATGAACCAGGTGACCAATTAAGTCACCTGAAATTGATCCCTGGCCATCTGGTCAGTTGCCCAGCACTGTATTCACTGAGCTATCACAAGCATATAATGATGAGGCAACTTTTATAGCTTTGTATTTCTGTGTCAACTTAAGTAGTGTACTTTGACATCATTTGTAATGAAACATGATGAAAGAATTAATTCTTGACATGAATTCATGTCAAGTTACTTGACATGAATTGTCATGTTAACATTTTGTTGGCAGAGTTTCTTTATATATTTATTGATTCTAATTGTCTAATTTCAGTGTGCATTCAATTTTCCATTTGAATTTGTTAAAAGAATTTTATTGACATTATTTGTACACACATACATGTGTAATGCATTATCTATAGTTTTGAATAGGTTCCAGAGACCAAAATATGCTACATAGATTGTTACATCAGCTTTGTTGCTTCCTTTGAGCTCCAATAGGAGTGTATGTGGCAAGGAATGTTAGGACACTCCTCTTTATTCGAGAATTGCCAGCAACTTTTGTTCTTAATAATTTTTCATAATAGTGAGTTAGGTTTTTTCGTCATTGTTATCAAAGCATTTTGTGAATAACAAATTGTGAAAGGGATCAATACCTTTACTAAGGAGAAACTATTGTGTGAAAGAAAAATGGTAAAAGTATTAGTGCATGAATATGAAGAGTTAACAAAGACATGGAGTTGAGTACTGGTGCAGCAACCTATTAGTGGGCTAAAGAGGGGAAAGTTATGTATTCTATGGTTTCTGGCTCAAATTTTTGGAAGTTAATGTTTATTAAATGAAGGACACAATGTATCTCCTTACCATTCTTAAAAATAACAGCAGGAAAAAACATTGTGTTCTTCATTTAATGAGGGAGGTGTTTGTCTACAATGGTTTGACCTTCATTAAGGGACAGTCCATTGTCATCACTGCCTGGGTGGGGTTGGTGTGGGAATATATTGGAGTGTTTTAGTAATTTTAGGAGGGGGAATGGAGGAGGTATATTGTTTTGTTGACCACCTCAAATCTGTTAGACGGAAGGGATTGCCAAATTTCCAACTCCTCCAAAGCAAGCATTCAACCTGCTTTCATTTCTGTGTGAAGAATGTCCGCTGTGAAGTTATTGGTATGATTCTTTTCCAAGAGGTGTTTGGCAAATTGGGATCTGTGGTCTTTCTTTGTGAAGCATGATTGATGTTCTCGGTGCCTCACACCGAGAGGATCAATCATGGGGAAATTAGCTGTACAATTTCAATAATAACAAGACCATGCATACTTCAGAGATCAATGAAGTGTTTGTCTCATATGGAGCACAGTTGTTGGGGAGCGGGAGATATATAAAAATTCATGTAAAGTATTGTCAGTGGAGCATACACTGTTTAAAATTTTCAATTGTTCTAAAGCATCCAATTGTTGCCTTATAACAGTTGGAAATTTGAAAGTGTATGCCCCGTACGGTGCAGAAACATGGTCTCTGAAGCAGAAGGATAGACATAGATTGGAGGCTTTTTGAAATGTGGGTGAGGAGAAGAATGGATAATGTGAAATGGACCGAAAGGAAAACAAATGAGGAAGTACTAGGGATGGTGGGCAAGGAGAGAGGTTTGTTGGGAGAAATCCTGTGGAGGCTGGAAAAATGGATGAAAGGCATATTGAGCGGTAGTGGAATGTTGAAGAAGGTAATAGAGGGGAGAATGTTAGGCAAACGAGGAAAGGACAGGAACAGGATAGGGGTGTTGGACGGGATGAAGGGAGGAAAGAAGTACCCAGAGATAAAGAGAGACCTGATGTACAGTAGGTTGCCGGATTTTGTTTTGTTTGGAGTCTCAAAATATTTATTTGGTAGTTGTGTCCATCCAAAAACCTACCTTAACCAGTAGATTACCTAATAATAATGCTCCAGGGGGAATATTGTAAACAAATTGTGAGACATTGTACATATTCTTACATTTGCTTGGAACACCCTATATTTGACATATTTAAACCTTTCTTTTTATTCATCATGAAATTCTTCACCTTCAATACTTGTAGGAAATCTTTCCTCTTTGAATCCCCTCCGTTAACTCAAAAAATGACTAGTTCGTCCAGATTTCAGATTTTCTCCTGTTTTAATGCAATGACTATTTTTAGCATCTTCCATTTTAAGGTTAAATTTAATCTTTTGGCAATATCGTATATCATTGCTTGGTTTTATTTTCACACAGATTAAAGTTAATAGATACATTAGTTCCTTCTAGCTGTTTAAGTGAATCAAGTTTACCTTCTAGTTGCCAAACTTTGTGCTTGATCTTTTCATTCTCACTGACCTTTTGTTTTACTCCAGACTACTGTTAATATGTCATATTTTTCAAAAGTTCATCTGTGGTTAGTCTGTCCAGTTTAACACTTTCCGATTTTTGTTAACTTTTCAAGAGGTGATAGTGCATTTTCCTTACACTTTCTGCCGGCTTCAGCTATCCTGCAGGTTTTGCAAAACCAAATGTCATCACTATAGGCTCTTTTCCTTGAACTCTTCATTTTCGTAATAGCTCACTTCAAATTACACAATTTTCACCGTTCTCACTGCAATTTACTGCCTTACTATTTTTAGAAATATTATTCTACCACAGTGAGTTTTATTGACTACCCAATGAATCCCTTTTCATATCTTGCATTGCAGACAATAAAGCTTGGATTAGCCAGTGAGGCAAATGATTGAAGTCATTACTTGATGCATTGCAATATTAGCGTGGTAAAGATGGTATGATAATTAAGCATGGGCAGACAAAAGTTATTAGATTCTCATTAAATAGGAAGGCCAAGATAAACATTATAAGTTAAGGAGGAAAAAACTAGTTAACAAATTTAGAAAGTCTTTTGGAGAAGGGTGGGCCGAGTAAGTAGAGGCATTCAAAGAAGAATTGCATTAGGTAAAGGAGCATTTAAAGATAGGCTGGTGTTGTTGGCTGGCACCTTAAGTAATGATGTAAAAAGAAGAGATCTGAAAACTTTAATATGGATTACAGTTCCAAATGACATGGGATGTTAGTTGTTAAGCCAAGAGGTTAAGCTTGGATTGGAAGTTTTTGAGATGTGGATGATTGTAATAATTGAAAAATAAAATTGACAATACAGAAAATAAGCAGTGAGAAATTCCAAGAAACTGTGGGAGATGCCACAACAGTAACTTTTAACGGAGTCATCCACTGATATGCATTTCAATGCAACAATTTCAAAGTGTAGCAATCATGGTAAAGGCAAGTTATTTTTACCCTTGGAAATTGTTTCATAAGCAATTGAGGTTTGAGGTATGTTAGGGAACGAGAAACAGATGTTGGGAGACATTTGAAGGAAGGATAAATGGATGCAGGGGATACTGAAGGGAGTAATGGAGGGGAGAATGCTTGAGGCCATGGTAGAGGGAGGCAAATAATGGTTATGTATGGAGTTCAGGGAGATAGAAAGTATGTAAAGCTAAAGAATGAGTTGCTGAAATGTGTAGTATAGGATATAAAAATATTTTGTGAGATGTAAGGTAGGACTTAGTGACTACAGTACAATAATGTGTAGTGCCAAGGTCCGTCAAACCCTACCCTAACACAGCAAGTAATACTTAGTGCATTGCAATATTAGTATGGTAAATGCAGGATGGCAATCAACTGTGAGAAGGCTACACTTATTAGATTTTATCAAAGGGGAAGGTCAGGATAAACATTAAAGTTGAGGGACATACACTAGAAGGATTAGAATTTCCTATAACATGCTCAAAATATTCAGGTTTAACAAATGTAATAGTTTTAGGTGTGATGTGGTGGGATTCAAAATAATAAAGAAAAGATTGTGACAATTTTCCACTAGAAAAAGTGTGCAAACATTAAACAACTAGTGGAAAATTGTTACTTTCTTTTCTTTATGATACAGGTTTTAAATTTGGTTTTCTCACTTATTGTGCTTGCATTAAATTAATAATATCATATCACTGCAGTGATCTTTTGTTTGAGGAATTGATGTCATTTTTTGTCATCAGATCTCCATTGAATAGATAACAAAAAAGAATATTTTTGTGGCCAACAGTGTTAGCTTCTGATGTTAGAGTCACTATTTTATGTTAATATTCCTTTATTTCAAATAAACTTTGGCCCGGCATATAGCATTTAATTGTAATTAACTTGGTAGTTGTTTACTGTTACTAAATACTCTAAAGGTCACATGAGAAGGCAAAGGAATATATTAAATAGTATCATCTGTAGGAAAGAGTTAGGAAAGTGTGAAATTCATGTTATTATGTTGTCATAAATAATCGACTAACAAATTACTCATGACATTATGCAATTATTCAAATTTATGTTATGTTAATTTTCAATGCTCTGTACAACAATGCATTATCAGAAAACTTAACATGATATCTTTCACCCATGCATCTTGATACCTCTCAAACTTTTGAAGTAAAAATGACATCTTGCCTGTATGAATGGGTATTCGTGAAGTTACGATGTTCCTAATTTCAATTAATGTACAGTGTCATTAAATGCCCCATAAGAATAGATTAAAAAATGCACACTAGTACTGCATGTACAAGTTAGTAACATTCACCTAAAGCCAGGGTATATGTGACCAGGGAGACGACCCATTTTACTTAATTGCATCCCCCCACTAAACACCCATGTGGTAGCTCAAATTGTAAAGTTAAGAGGCAGCAGAGCATGATGTAACTGAAGTATTAGTGAATCTTTAAAATTCTGCTTGACCAGAATGTATACAAAGTCAATAGTCACAATGAGTTAGAATAAGATTTCTTGTCTATTGATCTCAAATGGCCAGGGTGTATCTGTGCCTCAAAATATCTTAATTTTACCTTAATTTGTGGTTAGTAATTCAGAAATGGTACATAGGATTTCAAAATTCATGTCATTTATCTTGGAATGTTTGTATTTTATGGTGATTATAGTCTTGATGTGTGAATTTCACACGCTGTTGGGCTTAGTACTGGACAAATTCTACCATCACCTACCAAACCGACCTATGGGTTGATCACTGTGTTCATGGTTTTATAGTGTGGTTAGCAATTCAAAACATATAGCTTGGTCTGTTTCCAAATAAAATTCTTGCAAAAAAAACAAGTATATGGATAGACATAATAAATTTTTGACAATTTTTGTAGTGAAGGATTCCTCCTGAGAAACAGACTGGGATAACATTAAGTAAAATTTAAATTACTTTCATGATGTAATGAATCTTATTTTATTTGTCTTTTTCTAGGTCTATCCACCTGATCAACCAATGGTCTTCAATCCTCAAAACCCTAATGCTCCACCCATTTATCCCTGTGGCATTTGTCACAAAGAAGTACATGACAATGATCAAGCTCTCCTTTGTGAGTCGGGTTGCAATTTTTGGTTTCACAGGTAAGAATGATCATTTACTAAAATATTTTATGTATTATACCAGATGTCATACCTTTGTATGTCCTAATTTAAAATTATTCACTCAAATGAGATAATAGGGCGTTAATATATATTAAATTTTGAGCCTTAAGTGTTTTGCACTCATTAAATTCTGTGGCTACTTGTGTTAGCCCTTATCCACTAGTATCTCACCAGCCTTTCTTTCCTGACGTTTCCATATTCTGACTAAAGGGAAATTTCATTAATTTTCCCTGAAT
This sequence comes from Hetaerina titia, assembly GCA_037158775.1. Classification (NCBI taxonomy): domain Eukaryota; kingdom Metazoa; phylum Arthropoda; class Insecta; order Odonata; family Calopterygidae; genus Hetaerina; species Hetaerina titia. The sequence continues at coordinate 75,731,005 of CM073777.1, read as the reverse complement.
TGCATAGTATTGCTTACTCATGGCTGAGCTTTAAAGCTCTCAAAAACTCATGCATGGAGGTGTGGATGGTGGATCATTCTGTAGTTAAAGAAGGTGGCCGCAAAATATGCGATTATGTCCAAATGATAAGTCTTTGTCTAAAAGTAGTCGCAGAGGCATAGTAGGTTTCCTTGGACAAAGTTGCCAATGAAGGCATGGAGACTTTTGGATTATTGTTGCTGATAATCAAAAAGCAGGAAGAAGGAGCCACAGCCCTCCATTTGAGATGATAGTGGACTGTTAAGCAAATCTTATTTCAATGCAAGAAAGGCAAACATTGTCAATAACTGCAGTAATTGATTGTGGAAGATGACGAGAAACCATCATATTAAAGAGTTGCTCTTCCTCAGGACAATAATGTCGTTTTTACTATTTTATGGGGAAAAGATATATTATAACCAAGTATCAAGTAGAAATGTCTAAGGCAACTTGATCTCCTGCCAGGCCAATTCACTCATCCATCGATTTTTTCAGCCAATTAAGAACTGGTACTTGGAATGTCAGGTAATTTCAAACCTGTGAAAAGTATCAATCTGAAAATATAAATTTATCAAATCAGCTTATATGTTTTAGGTTACAGTGAATTATTAAAAAAAATCAAGGACATCCATCTTCCATCATCTATAATGAATAAGAAGCACCATTCATCGTGCATGCAACCTAATATACCAGTGGTCTGTGCATGTTTAAACTGCAGTGGAGCTAATTAATATTATGTTACTATGGAGCTGTGTTTATGTAAGTTAGGGAATGTGACAAGTTGAAAGTGACGATAGATACTGCTGAAGATGGAAAACATTATCTCATTATCCTAGTACACTGAACTGCATTTGGCTAAAAGGATGGAATACTGAAGTGAAGAAACATTTTCTATCAGTGGAAATAACTTTTATTAGGAATCAGCACTGAATCGAGTCCCCTATGGTTGCTGACATTTCATGGGACTTGTTCAATGTCTTCAGGAACTAAATGTTGTAACATGAATTGACCCTTTCAGGCTTCACTTCTTGGAATTGTTTGGTGTCCATAATAAATGTTTTTGTAATTTTCCACTTACTTTATTTTATAGTACAACACATTTCACCAACTTATGGCATCATCAGGTACAAGTTACACATACAGCTGTTGAATATGTACCCTTTGGACAGAGGAGAGTTTCAAGGGGGAGAGAGGATCAAGTTTTTCAGGATTTCAAAGGCGGTGGTTGTGACTTTCTCAGTTGAGGGAAGAAGAGGCGATGCCACTTTGCTTATGACTAAGCATTGTGTCTGGTCCAGGTTTATGGCAGAGTGGGAGCCAGGGGAGGACTGCTTCGTGGAACTATTGGATTTGTTTACCCTCATGGAGAGGGGTGGCCCTGTAGTGTTGTGGGATTTTACGCTCAAGAGATTTCCCTTTTTGCTAAACATCTCTTAGATTGTAAACATAATAGCAATTTTGTCCCAGAAATACTACACATCCTCCCTAAAGGATTAAAAATAGATGCTCTTGAGCTAATCAAGATTCAAAGGCACTTATCAGACCCCTATACAATACTCTGTAATGAGCAATTATAAGCACATCCCTCCCCTCTTCTTCCCAAAAAACTGATTTTGAGGGTAAACAAATTTAATATTTCAACGTACTCAGTTGCATTTACACCATGCCAGACCCTATGCAACATCATAACCAAGACACACCACCTTTTTTTTCCTTTTTGTTTCTTCTTTCCTTGACCACCAAATTTCACTTACGAAAAATACCCCAACCCCACATAGCCACCCCTCTTCTCGAGGGTAATCAAATCCAATGGTTCTGTGTAGCTGTCTGATCCTAGCCCTGGGCCAGACCCAATTCCTAATTAGAAGTAAGGTACCACCACCTCTTCTTCCCTCAACTGAAAAAGCCGTGACCACCAACTTTGAAGTCCTGGACAACCTGACACCCCTCTTCCTCTGTCTGAAGGGTATATATCAACAGCTGCATGTGTACCTGATGATGCCACAAGTCAGTGAAATGCATGTACCATTAAATAAAGTCTGTGGAAAATTACAAACTCATTTAATATGGACTTCAAGCATGAACTTTCACGTCTTTGCTCACATATTCTTGGCTGAGAGTGAGGTGCCTTCTGTTTGGACAAGGCTCATGTCTGGACTTCCGGATGCGTTTCATAATGGGTGTCTTATTTCTAAGAGTACCTGGTATCAGAATTGAAATTCCTCCTCCTCTCCTGCTGAATTCTGATTACATCCTTAATCAGCAGGTCCCAAAGCATGGTGGGAGCATCAAACTAATGTCGTGTTGTGTCACTTAATAGCACGGTCCAGACTGGTTACATGCATATTTTCCAGCTGTCCATTTCTGAAAGTCTTATGTCCCTTAAGTCTCATAGCAGTCCGTCAGCGTAATGCAAGGTGAACGGCCAACCAATCTGAAGATATCTGATGCTTGGCAAATGATTTGTGAGAAAAATACAAAATTTCACTCAGACCTGAAGACAGTTGACAGGTATGCCCTCAAATTGTCGGCAACCATGCAAGATTTAACCCAGTGAAGATCCCAAGATGAGTTCACTGTAAGTGTGTAGTGTTGAATTCACCTTTTTAGCCTGTGAAAGCTGGATCATAGTTGAGGCAAAGAGAAGTTGATTAATTGGATTGGGGAGAGTAGTAAAAATAAAATTAGTGTGCTAATGAAGATTTTTGGGTGGTGGGTCTATTGAAGAAACCCCTAAAAGATATCAGCAGTGCAAATTAATTGGATCTCTTCCCTTAGTCACAATACTCCATTTTAGACAATAATGAAAAGGACCATTGAATTGAAGAAATACAAATGAAAACTGGCAAGGAGTATGTGATGGAAGATATAAGCACAAGGGACTCTGAAAAAACAAAGTTACAATGGATAATAGGATGTCTTGAAACACTGCTACATTGATTGATTGATTCTAGGACTAATGGGCTATCATAGTGAATGTTTTTTAACCATCATCTTGGCATAAGCTCACCGTTGTGTTCTTCAGATAAAATTATGACTCCTAATTTTTGTCCTTAGTGATAATAGGGGACCCCCTTATATGATTGTAAAGATAATTTGGGAAATTTATATTTATTATTTTCTCTGTGCAAAAATGGTACATTAATATTTGTTCTTTATAGAATTAAATTTGTTGATTTCTCTTTCAGAGTTTGTACTGGTCTCACCGAAGCTGCGTATCAGTTATTGACTGCAGAAGTGTATGCTGAGTGGGTTTGTGACAAGTGCTTATCTTCCAAAAATATTCCCCTCGTGAAATTCAAACCATGATCAACAAAGATTGAGATGGCATAGTGGTGCTATAGCTCAGACTATATGTTGTGCTGCGTGCCCAGAAAGTTCACCTAAAATATGATTCGAACTGTGGCAAGTGAGTTTTGCAAAGTTGTTTGAGCACAAGAAATTTTTTTCGAGAAGAGGTGTGAATGAGTGTTAAGTGTGGTGTGCTATGACATGTTTGTCTCCTCCGAATCCTTCCTTAAATTTTAACATGTATTCTATAGGTGTTATGAGTTATTTTACAAAGAAAAAGTGTGGAGTAGGTAGGCAGCTAATTTTTTTAACCTGCTGTGGATCATTTTGTGACTTTATTGTGTTCATATTTGATTGATTTACAGAAGAAAAAACATTTTGTGCAGCCTTTTTACAAGAGAGTATTTTGAGATAACTTTTTTGTAAATAATGAAAAAGTTGGGGAGTTTAAAAAATTGGTTCTTGAAAAATGAATAATCATGGAAGGGCTCATTTTTCATCTGTTATACTTATTCAGAGTGTAAAATGAGTGAATGGGTTGAGTGAAAAATTAAACATCGCATGCCTTTCCTTTTGGTCCAAAAGACTGCGAGGATGAATGAATTTATATACAATGACAAAAACTTACTTTTATCCTCTGGGGTGGTATCATAGGTAAGGTCATAACAGTTGAACATGTAAAACTTAATCTAACATGTGTAACTCTTGCCAGAGTATGCTAAATATAAAAGAAAATTTGTACATAGTTTATTTTTTACCATGTGAATAAGATATTAGCAATAAAATTGTTATATTTCATTGAATTTGCCTTTGTAATTGAACTCTTATCGAACATCCTGCAATTTTACCTTAGGGAGATGATCCTAGAACAGTAAAATCCTTTCGAATTCTCTATCTATGTCTATAATTAATAAGTATCAATGACTGACAATAAATTGTCATTAGCTTTCATCATCAATCATCCTAGACTGAATATTGTACTAGTTGACACTTTTAGCTAGACAAGAGAAACACTGCACTTTCCAATTGGAATTGAATGCTCTCCTATATAGCTTTTGATTTCAGAGAAACTTTTACATAAGCCTGTGAAGCCCATACTAAGAGTACCCTTCAAAGGGATCCACAAAAAGGGAGCCTTATTTCTTTGCTGTATTCTGATGAATAGTGCACCATGCATATTTGGCAGGGCTGATAAAATTACTGTGGTTATACCATAAACACCTCACCAATAAGAACCCACTTTTTATGCCATCACCAGATTTATCAGAATTTTTCTCTGGTGTAAGCATTTTTCAATTTATGCCACATTCAAATGTTAGAATCATTAATACTGGTTTCGATGTCAATTTAAATTACTTTTAAATGTCTGAAGTTATAGATTTGGATACTTTTTCAAATAATTGTACTACGGCATCAATGAAACCATCATACATGAGAAATTGGTGTGTGTGGAAGAAAGTTCAAAATGTCAATATTATTTT
>CM073777.1:75597521-75726115 GCA_037158775.1 Hetaerina titia | reverse complement strand
AATGAAAAAATAAAAATAGTTTCCCCCCCCCCCAGCTCAGTTGGATAATATTATTCTGATTCTTAATTGCTCATGGGAAAAATGACATCTTAAATCTATCTGCTCTCCTCTTAATCTCTCTAATTCTATTTACATGATCTCTCCTATTATAGTAAACCATAAACACACTAATCAATGAGAAGGCCAATTTGGTAGGTGATGGTAGAGTACACCAAGTACTAAGCCCAACTCCATGTGAAATTCACACATCAAGATAGGGAGGCCAGTTCCTTTCCCTGTGGAAGTTATGGCAGGGCAGGAATAGGATAGGGATGTTGGACGGGATGAAGGGAGGAAAGAAGTACACAGAGATGAAGAGAGATCTGATGAAGAATAGATTGCTGGATTGTGTTTTGCTAGGAGTCACAAAATATTTATTTGGTAGTTGTGTCCATCCAAAAAACCTACCTTAACCGGTAGATTACCTAATAATAATAAGTGAAGTAAGAAGTATGTTTAGGTCATAGAATAACTGGAAGTATCATTTAGAATATACCATCTGACCCAAATATGAAAAAAATTCTTTCTAGTTATTATTTCAGTTCCCAAATCATCTTCACATGCTAATGGAGGAAAGATTAATTATGAGCTTAAGTTACTCCTAAGCTTTTTGTGATGTTAATTTCAACATTTTTATGTATTTATTTTCCTATTGCCTCATACTGTTAGTCATTAACTAAACAACTTGAAAATTGCCCTTAATATTTCAGAATAAAATGTCCTAAAAAATTTTATTTATATTAATATTTGCCAACTAGCAAATATTTTAGAAGGGAATTTATGAAAAAGAAAAAGGTTTAAGCTGAACAAGTATGCCTATATGACTCCCATATTAGAACAAATGGCAAGAAATAATTCAAAATATTAATCAAAAAATACTTCGCTAATGATAGTATTTATTTGCATTTAATTATTTGTTGTCGCACATAAACCCACGAAAAAGAAAACTTTCATGACACTACACATCAGGATTCCTAACAGTTATCCCTCTTTTTTTTCAGTATCCGGTAATTCTACAATCATTCTGTCCTGCTGTAAACAACCATTTGAACTTTAATAGGTTAGAACTTAATATATCATTCAAAAATAATGAGCAGCATAAAGACTTTCTCAGATTCTCATGAGAATGTGAAAATTTCTGCTTTTCTTGTATAATAACCAAGGAACTAATAGCATTCATTGTGATTATCAAAATCCTATTAGAATATTTAGATATTTGTTAAAAATGCAGTTTTTTTACATTTCTCTAGGTACTATGAGACAGAGTTATTGATAAGACAATTTCTCCTGCTCGATGAGATGGTGAGCATGCTTGAAAGTTATCAGAAGCAAAAAAACATTTGATTCAATTTCACCAGCATTAGATTTCTCTAATGAAGGACTTATTGTTGAGATCTTCTACTATTCTCCTCAGAAAACTCTGTTGAAAATAATCTAAATAATTAGCCATTACGTTTGTCATGCCTAATATATATCTCAGGAATTAAAATTTTACAGGTCTTCCAAAATCCAATGTATAAAATCATGTTTGGAACAAAATTTGGGTCCTTTTTCTCCATACATATTTGTAAAACACACAGAAAAAGAAATCTTTTATTAACAAAGGTTAGCCCATTACTCCACCTTCTAAAACATCCTGAAAGTGATGTTGGTAGAGATTCTTTCTCCTCCTCATTGTAGTTGCCAGGTCCGAAATGGGATATACCCATCTTTTGTCCAGCTGTTGGAAAAGTCAATAATGTAATGAAGGCTTCCATTGTACGATACAGATGATACCAGGTTTATTCCTGCATTATTCTTTTTGTTGTAACTACAGTCAGTATTTTCAGATTCAAAGTCAACAGCAAAGGTTTCACTGATGGCTGAGTTGGTAACTTCGAACTTGAAAACATTTGACTGTAACATCAGCGAAACCATTGTCCAGCAAGATGGGATAACGCAGGAGCAACTCAAAGACCCTGGTGTCACCAGTCATTAATGTCTCATTATGGGGTCAATACAACCTCCAACTCCCCTTAAACTCATAATAATTGTACTTACAGTACCTGGTCCCTGAAAGTAATGCACATGATTGTGATGCAACTACCCAAGGCAATGCAGTAAAACCGATCAGGAAATGTGGTGGGGGGGTCTGCCTTTCCAACGCAGCCGGTTGCCAGTTTGCTCCAAGCAGTCTGAGTGGAAAGACGTGCCTCTGCATTAAGCGTGTTTTTCATCTTTGTAACACCATGCAATGGAGTACCTAGCCACACATCCTTCATTGTCACCAACTTCCTTGTGTGGAGCACAACCCTGATGGTCCCCCAGCCCCCTTACAGTTGCGACTTGGCTGTGTGACTGTTTTTTGTTTCTCCAACTGAAGAGAGAGCTTAAATGAAAGCATTGGGAGACCGTGGAAAACATCCAAAATCACGTTTAAAACGCCCCTGAGAGACATTTCCATCGAGGAGTTTCAGGCTACCTTCCATTGATGCATGGGGAGAGCACTTTGAAGAATTTTAAGCATTTGTACAAGTGCAATGAATAAATCTGTTTTTCCCAGAGAAGGTACATAACTTTTATAGTGAACCCTGTATGCTCAAGAATGGCAAAAATAATGACTCCTGCGGGTGTCATATGTAAATCACAATACCAGAGAAAAATGTCTTGATGCAGAAATATGATTATGTTTGAAAAAGAGCATGAATGTTACTGTCGAAACCTTGTAAATTGTTGTTCTCTAATTTTATATTTGGGCTGGTACTAGTTGTAACTATGGCTAATTAGGTTCCATAGTTCACTTTCTCTCGTGCTTCTACATTTATACCTGTATTATCTTAAGGTTTTAATTACCAATTAAATCTCTTGAATAAATTTAAGGATATATCTTTAGCAATAATGTTGAAATTTTAATATTGACCCAATCATATTATTGTGGAAGAGATGATCTCATTAAAATTAGAGAGATTAAGTGTTGAACAGATAGATTTAAGGAGGCAAAAGTATTTTGAATCAAAAGTAGTCTAGAGTGTAATCACACCCTAGAGATGGCTTGCAGGATACTATATAAATAAATTTTTTTAAATGAATTATGAAATGAGACTCACGATGCCTTAGAAAAATAAGGTGAAAAAAGCACTGTTTCTATTAAGTATCTGCTAACTTTGACTGTCTAATGCCCAATGACTCTCTTTTGAAAGGAATTTGAATTCCTTCAGCTGTATCCCTGACCCCAAACAGAGGGTTTACAAATCCACCCAACCTCCTTTCCTGCATCCTAGCCTCTCCTTTTCCTCCTCTCCCCCCCCCCCCTCAGTTTCCATTCCCAATCACCTTTGAATTTACATTGGCTGCTGCCTCTCCATCCTTCCATTTCACAGGTAAATGCCACCAGGTCTTGAATTAAAATATGTATGGCATGATGAAACCAGTCCATACAGTAAAAATGATTTTCTGAAATGTATTAAGTTTTTTAATTTGTGCATCCTCAAGATGTTACTTCACTATATTGAGCCTAAAACCACTGAATTAAAATGTTAAACACTATCCCTCAGATTAAGTTTTTCATATCCAACATTTACAAAGGTAAATGCAGTAAGAGTTTAAACTTTTTATTTGGCACAATACATATGTGGAGCATCACAAATTATGTTAAAATCACATTTATGAATTCAATAAAATGTCTGCAGGGGACAGTGAATGGAATGTATACCATGAGCACGACATGTACCTTATTTCTCTTTAAGCTGTCCATATTTCCTCTTATCCACATCTGACAAGAGGTTTTGCCTTTTCAGTGAAAAATATATCTGAAAATTAAACCATTGGGATTTTAATTATGACTCCATAGACAAGTGATTTTCTCAAATAAAGGTTTAATTTCTGAAAATACCTGAGCAACTAAATCAGTATTCTTAATCATCTTTTCCCTCATTTGTTGACTAAGTAGTCTTGCTTTTTTTTCAAGCTCTGTCTCCATCACCTGTGGTTTAAATGAATTTCGTACATATTTCTCTTCCATATGATATGCTCCACATTCACAGATCTAGTTTTTAGGCAGGATCATTCTTAGTTTTTACACATTAATTAATTTCAAAACAGGTTACTGCAAAATCAAATCAAGGAATTACGTTACCTGAGAACACTCATGTTTAGATACTTTTGTTGTCTCTGTGGTTGCAGATGAGGTTTTCAATTCAATTTCTAAATTATGCTTGCCTGGATTATCATTTAAAATCTTTTTATTATGTTCCTTGCCTTTCAATTTGACATTTTTATTTTTCTCAGCTCCCAATTTTTCTTTGACCTCAATTAAAATATTTATTATTAGCAGCATTGACTTTTTTTATCATTACAAAATTTGCCTTAAATTAGAATTTTGAGATGGTTTCAATACAACCAAATATTGGAAAATTTGTCAAAATCGTCATCCCAAAAGGATATTTATTGTCCTTGTCAATTGTAATTTTGACTTTCTTAGGTCCAAAATGTTGAGTTTCACTTTAATCAACATTTATTTATAAATTTCATCAATTTTATTTTCTATCAACTTTTGGGTAACTACAATGAGTTAAAAATTCTTTGTAACCATAGTGAATGAGCACAACCTATGTATTTTGATCAAAATATTTATTTTTAAGCTTACAAGTTTTTCAAATAACTGTTTTGCCAAAAAATTTTTTCTGTTTTGTAAAAATTGAAAAAATTTTTCCTAATAAAAACATTAGCACACATTTGAATATTGGTGCATTTTAAATTATTTTATGTTATTAAAATTCTCACAGAATGACTTTGAGAGGATTTCATCTACATCCTATTCTACACGGTACCCTCCAAGCCACCGATAAGCCCTGTGACAGGGGTGATTCAACAACAGGCATGCATAAACAAAAATTAAATCTTTCTAAATTTTCCATCACAATATATATCTGCAAAATAATTCAAATAAGGAAATTCATGATAACATGCACTACAGTATATAAGTGAGATACACTTCCCTATTCATAAGCGAGGAGCTATACCAGAAAGGGTTATACCAAAAGGTTAAGGATAGATAAGGTTAGATGAGATAATAACAACATACCAGACCATGTAGAATGAAAAAAGAAAAATACTTTTTCCCCTTCGCTAGTGTGATTGGCTACAGTTATTCTGGTCCCTTATCATTCATAGGAAAAATGTTACCACAAATCTAATACCTATATGATTGTCCTGTCCTGTCATGTCATGTCCTTACCTATATGATATACCTATAGTATGATGGGGTCAACGATACATTTTTTCCACATGGTAACCTGCAAGCCACTACTAGGGTGTATGGTAGGGAGTGATTAAACATCAGACTACTTTTGATAAAAAATACTTTCCCCCCTTAGCACAGTTGGATGTTATTCTGATTCCTAATCGTTCATAGGGAAAATGACATCTTAAACCTACCTGTAATACACTTAATCTCTCTAATTTTATGAACAATATCTCTCCTACCATCATAATGGAACTAATATATTTTCAACATCATTGCTAAAGAGACCTCCTTCCAATAAATGAAAAAGATTTAATATGTAATTAACTCTTCACTCCATGAGTGACTCCCAACCTAATTCCTCCAATAATTTTGAAATACTACCCAGTTTATCATATAATTTTACAAATCTATCTCCTTTACACTGCACATGACCCAATTAGGCAAGAAATCAAACTTCATGAGGATCTCATACACTAGCAGCATAGTCTAAGATATAGCATTGCTCTTTAACCTTATTGTCTCATTTTCCCAATTCTCTTCTAATAAATCCTAATTCAAAGAATTCATGATAATTACAGTTACTGTGAGTTGTTGGAATGGCCCACTGATGAGAATCACCTATATAAGGGAATCCATAATGCAAAAATCATAATTATTATTATCAAAATCATCTAGATGGGGATTCAAACCCAGGTTCCTCTATTTCTGGCCAAGTGCTTTAGTTAATTGTCTTTTTTCCAGAAAGTTTTTTTTCTGATAAGAATGATGTAAACAAAGTTCTCTTAAGTTGCATATTGATGATTTGAGCAAATCCGTCATTATAAACATTTAAATCTATACTAGTATAATTTGGATTTGAACAATACCTCAATTTCAGTTTTGCTTCGCCTAACTTCCTCTTCATATGTGCGTGTTGAAATGGTTGGTTGGAATATTGAAACATCATCCTTAATGAATTCATCATATTTCAATGAATTTTCCATTGGGTAAATCATTCGAAAATTTCCCATGTGTTCTTTTTCCCACTTTTTCTGATCTTGTAATCTTTGCTCCCTCCTGGACATTTCCTCACGTCTGAAAGATTAAGTCTTAGTGAATTGGATGCATTTGGCACAGGTATTTTCACTGATGCAGGTATGACAGGTATGCATTGAAACATTATTCTCAAAGATGCATATGTGCTAATTAATAATGTTTTAATTTGGAATCCGATCCAAGATGAAATAATCTCTCCTTATTCACCATTCACACCACACATGCTTGGCAGTTCCTGCCTAGGTGCATTTTCCTCCACCTAGGGTGTGTGCTTGTAATTGTCTACAATGTTATTTTTAGGGGTTAAATGAAGAAGGAAGTATATATTGTAGCTTCAGTCTTGACACAATAAAGAAACGCTAAATAAATAGCTCTAATAATAAGCTTAATGATGTGTGAAATTTACACATCAGAATAGGAAGGCTAATTCCTCCCGAAATGTTCACTGACTGCGCAAATGGGCAAGTATAAACTGTCCCGGTGAGTGAAGTCTCACCTTTACCGGTCATTCTACATGAGAAACACATGGGATTGAAAGAAAGAAACATGGCTGAAGTGGAAATGTGGTTTGTGAGAAGGAGAAACTTAAAACTAGGAATAATATATTAAATCTTAACCTAACAAGAAAGGAAAGCCGACAGGGAACGGCTTTTTCCTAACAAGTACAAATGAGAACATCAGTAACAGTACTAACTGCCCTTCGGTGCACTATGAGAATAGAGTGGTACAAAAAGGAAATAGAGGCAAGTAGCGCCCATTTTCTACCATGAGAAATAACACTTGGGCAAGGGAAAGAGGGAGGTAGCAAGACCATGAATTGGATAGAACGATACCAAAACATAGAGGAGAGAGGAAGAGACATGTTGGGCCATGAAGCAGATTATTTTTATGAAGAAAATTAAGATTAAAAGAAATAGGAAAGACTCATAGGTGAGTAATATCTTTAAGCAATAAAAATGGGTGTTTCTTTCCAGAATCATAGTCCCAGATGGTTTGCAACAGTGGATTTCCATACAGTGCAAGGTGGGATTGAAATAATGCAACTCGCGAGCGAAAAAAACTCTGTGATGAACAGGAGTGTTTGCACCGCTCTTACATCAGCCATTTGAGTGAATCAACTCACTTGCAGTAGTGCCTGAGCAGCCTTATTTTGGATAGTCTCAAGGTGAAGCTAGAGTGTTTTCCTTGTAGCAAACACGGGGCAAGCATACAGAAACTGCAGGCAAATGATCGAACTGTATTCCTTTCTTTGTTCTGCCTGTAGTTTCCAAGAAAGAATTGGCATCCAAAAAATCACACAGCTTAGGTGAAACTGAGGATGCCCAGAGTCTTCCCAGGGATTAAACTTGTGCCCTCCAGTCAGTAAACCAGCGCTATATACACTGGACTATCATGCCCCTTATTTTAAAAAATATATGTAATTTTTAAAGGAACGAATTAAATTATTGAGTGTGACATCCCATAATTCTGTGAAATTCTATGCAACCACCCGACAGTAAAATTTTTCCTCACAGTATTAGACATTAGAGTAGGTAACCGATAGCTGAGATTATTTGTCCAATTAGGGATAGGTTGATAATTCGATAAAGGTAGGATTTTTGGGAAAGGGCAGAGAGATATATGGTGGTGACATTAGCCTACCATGACAAAGGGTCCACAATTTAAGTCCCATTCCATGGAGGGTAGACATCACTTGGAAATGCTCTCCAAATGGCATCCAAGTGGGGACCAGGATGAATCTGAAAAATTCTGCCACTGCAGGGATTAGAACCGGGGTGCTCTGGATGGGAAGCCAGTTCACTAGCTACTGTGCCAACCTATTCCTCAAATCGCCTTTGAATTGAATTTGAAATAAATTATAATTTATATTTATGCGCACATGAAGTGTCAAATCAATGTGTATTTTATTATATGAACTACACTTTGCCAAAAAATAGTACTGATAAAGAAGATATAGAAATAATTTCAGCAAATATGAAATTCTGATAGTTTTATTTTATACTTGATGTCTCTCATAAAGTGAATCAACTCTTTCATAGCGTTTTCTTTCAGTTTTGGATTTGTTTCATGTTGTGATTCAAAGATTTTCCACATGGCTGGGAGAAAGTAGTTTAACAATAGGGACAAAATAAAATTAAGGCTTATTGCCAGTAATACTTAAATACATCTAACTAATTGTGGTAGTACTCTGCATCACTAAATAAATCCAAGAATGCATACTTTCCCCTTGAATAAGGCTGCCAAAAAATTCAATAAATCCTGTGAATGTACCTTGAAGAGTGATGCTGCCAATAACATGGGGGATGAGACAAGAGCCCTAATCCCTCCAAGTGTTAATGGAAATAAAGCAAGGTCAAGAGAGCAACTATGGCAGGTATAACAAACCTTTCAACTGATGTAGATCTAAATGTAATAGATAAGGAAAAACCTGTATTATCCTAAGGAGTAACCATTCACCTATACGTAAAACTACTTTTCTTTTTCATGAATTTTACATCAAGCAGAATTTTAAGAACTTGTGTAAATTAATTTTGAGTACATATCTCTGAGCAGGAACTCAATGAGTCTTATATTGAACTTGGCATAGGTGTAGTTCAAGTCAATTATATTTCATTTTGGTAGTAATCTTTCATTTCCACTGGTGCTTGAATTTAAAATTTTGGTGAATAATCCATGAGTGAAATGTTGAATCAGTCGGACAAGGAACCTAGGATCTGGCCCAGTTGCCTTTACCAGATCTGGAAATCCAGCTCTATATTTCAATTGATGATTAACAGTAATTGATGAACTTTGAATCGAATTGTTTATACTTCATTAATACAATGATTTGAATGAATTTTTGTGAGAGGCTGCTTATTATCACTTAAGAAATATTATGGTAACATATGGAAACATATGGTAAACAACCCCAATTGTAATAAATATATTGATTCATCTCATATTCTAATGAAACCTAATTTCTATGAAAGAATATCCATATCACACATGTCCATAACTGAGAACATAGCCAAGTCTGACATCCTTAAAATGACGCTAATCTGTAACTTACAAAAAGCCTAAGAAGCAACCAGTAATAAACACAACCTCTAGAAAATCTTACGTATCAAGTTTGTTGCGGACTCCTTGAAGAAGCCTGCCTTTACATCTTTGTTTTTCTTCTCTTATAATTTTCTTCTTTTCCATTTTATTAATATTCAGGATTTGAAATGTATCTAGTATTAGGTTAGTTTTCACGTCCTTATCAACTTCTGATTTAGTCCCAAAACTGGGAGAGTGATTAACCTACACATGAAATACCTAAATCATCCATACAGAAATATCAAGAGCCATCCAATATCTATTATACATTTCCAGGATTGTACAAGATAAAAAAAATTTATGATTTACCTACCTCCAACAAGAAAGGTTGCAACTTATGATCTAGAATGATATCAAAACCGAGAAGTTCAAAGCATGCTTGGTGTAATTTTCTTGAAGAAAAACAGGCAGAATAGTTATGTTTTAAGGTCTGGTGGGCAGATAGCAAAGTTTTTATGATCAAATCATCTATTTTTTCCCATAGGCTGGTTACATCATATCCACGATCACTCAGCCAAGTATTTAATGTAGATATTTTTCTAAAAAGAATATCTTATTCCATAATAAATTAAATTTTGAATTATAAGTGGAAAAGATCCATTAAAATAGCAAGAACAACACCAAAGTGTATAGAAAAAACTAGTGTTATTACCGTTTGCTTCCAAATTCACCATCTGCAATGTATGCACGACTGAATTTATTCAGAGAATAATTAGTCAAATGCATATAGACATTTGTTAAATTACAATTAGAAGGTCTGGAATACTTTTTGGTGGCAAATCTGTGGAAATAAAAATATAATTTCATCCATTTGAATAAAGTGTTAGAGCTGAGAAACTTATCAGCTGGTCTCTAAAAAAATTAACTTTTAAGATTCTTTAAGTCATTTTGAGTAATGGAAGCATATTTTTATGAGCATAGCAATGCTTAATATAAGAGAGCTTCGGAGAGAAAGAGTCTAGAAGAGGTGGTTTTATAATTTACTTGTGTAACTTAGCCAATGCCTAGACTGTAGAAATGCCAAAGTAGACAAATGCAGACTGTGCCAAAGTACCAGACTGTAGAAATAACATTTATTGATTCTCTGTAATTTTCATTATTTGCTTCCAATCTAGGGTTATTTTCATGTTTCCAAAATACAAAAATCACCAGAAGCCTTGCTTTGTATTGAACCATTATTAGATTTATTTTCTGTACATGCATAGAGGAGTTTAAATCTTAAGAAAAAAATGAGTCTGTTTAGAGTTAGTTGATCATCATTTATCATGGCTGTGAGATTGCTAATTTGAGATTGGGTGATCAACAGCATCAAATACTTTGGACAGGTCAGAGAATAGACCAAGAGCTGACTTTTTTCTGTTAAAAATATTGTGAAGAGCCTGAAGTACAACTAAAGAGTAGTTGTTGCGGATTTACCTTTAAGGAAGCCATGCTGGGACTGGTATGGTAAATTACATTTTTTTAAGTATTTGATATTGCAAGAGTACACTATCTTCTCATATATTATAGAAAAATAAGGGATCATGGAATATGCCAATTATTGGTTGGCCTTGTGGAGAATTTTGCATATGAAAATGAATTATTTTAGCAGACTCTACTATGGATGGGAAAATACCTTCTTTCAGAAAATAATTGATGATACGCACAACAGAAAGGGCAATTGCTGAGCAACAGCAAATGCATAGATTTATTTCAGTCTCAATAGTCGGACAAAGGAAATTTGAGTGGTAGCAGCTCTTATTTGTTATAACCAAAAAACTGCAGAAAATCATGATTGTGCATGTGTTTTGGACTGTTGGGATGGCATGGATTAGAATTAGTAACTATATTTTGGATATGAAATTAATATTGCTTTTCTTTACCGTTTATCATGTCTACTTTTCAAATTTTGCATGGTTTAGGATATTTTATAATATATGTATTCAAGAAGACACTTTGCTTTTCCACATAGAATGTTTTTATTGGGACCTAGGTTTTGTTACAGCGTAACATCTTCAGGTCCCTGGAGAAGTAACCTGAAGATGATACCCTGTAATGAAATCAAGGTCATAATAAAAAAATTCAACGTGGAAAAGCAAGTGTCTTCTTTCATCATGAAAGATTTCTTTCAAGTTTGCCAGTCAGCTAAGGGGTTGCAAGCATTGCTATGAGCATTGAACAGTCAGTGCCATTAATATGGGGTGAGAAAAAATTTTAACAAAAAAAAGATTGCGGTTTTCAAAAAAGAGGAAGGCTAATGTAAACACTAAAATGAACTAATTCATAAACTAGAGCAAGTGGAACAGTTTATCCATCACGGAAGTGTTCTGAACCAAGTGGGCAAAGTAGCGGAGATATAAGGAGAAGACTAGCATCAGGCAAAGAGGCTTTCACAAGCAGGAGGGAATTGATAACAGGTATGTAGAGTCAGGATGTTAAGAAAGGATTCATCCAAACTTTGATATTGAGAATATTTTTATAAGGTGCGGAAACAAGGTCATTGAAGCAGGATGATAGGTTGGAGGCTTTTGAAATGTGGGTGTGAAGAAGGATGGAAGAGGTGAAGTGGACTGAAAGGAAAACAAATGAGGAAATATTAGGTGTGTTGAGAGAGGAGAGGATATTGTAGTGGAAAATCCATAGAATCAGGAGAGATGGATGTTGAGCATGTTGATTGGCAAAAGGATTTTGATGACTGTAAAAGAAGGGATAATGTTAGGCAAGTGGAGAGGGGCAGGAACAGGAGAGGCATTTGGATGATGGAAGAAAGTATGGGAAATTGAAGAAGGGTTTATTATAGCATCAGATGTCAGGTTGTGATATATTAGGAGAGGCAAAGAAATGCATCATTGTATCCTTTGACATTACATCTACATCCAAAGCTTACCCAAGTGGTAGAATACAAATAACATTAATAATTTTCAAGAGACCTTGTCAATGGACTTATAGTTTGGTGAAATAGTAAATAAAGTCCTTACCAACATACTAATTTTTACCTCACAAGTCCTTCGTTGTAAACATAAACTCGTAGTGGAACACAAGATGTCACAAGAGTGTAAACTCTCAAGTCGAACTTAAAACCATCTATTAAAAAAGGCTGAAATGTACATAGATGCTCATGTTAAAACAATCAACTACTAATGTTTTTCACACATATTTTCAACTCTTACCTTGGTAATATACCTCTGGCATATCATTCGTTCATAATATGGAATATTCTTCAGACCAATGGAAAGGAAAATGCCTCTACCTTGTGATGAAAGAAATGGCTTCAGAATAAATATTTTAGCTTTCTTGCTGGACCTTCCATTACTTAAATCTCCATAGCTGTAATATATCAACCAATATTTTCCACTAAAATGACAGTATAACAATAATTAGGTATCGAAACAAAATAAAAAAACAATTCTTCCGTATCATTTTATAATTCTTCACACATTTTTGGAGCATGCAATTTCCCAAAACACCACTCCAACTTTTATTAGTTGTTTGGTTCTTTTGCTGTTGCCATGTTACAATTATTTACTCTAATAATTTTAATTGTTGCAAAGATAATGAAAAGAAAAACTTAAAATACAACAGCTATAGCTAAGAATATTCAGTCTCTTTGTCCTCTCCATCTGCTGGAGGGATTTCAAAATCAACGTCATCTCAAATACAAAATCTTTTGAAGTGTTAATTAAAACATTAGGCAGACATAATGTTGACTAATTGACCACAACTGAAATGTTAATGTATTGCAATGATTGAAATACAAATCTCATAGCAAATTTCTACATGGATTAGAAGCAACTGGTGTATACAAACTCTGCCGGTAAAATCCAAGTTTTTGGAAAAAATGCATACTCTTCTGGAAATGATTTTTTCATCCTCATCAGATTCCGTGCCAATAAATCTTTTCGGCAAATTTCTGACATTCCTGGGAAGTGGTTTATCCTCTAGTTTCAAAATTAAATTTCATTAAATTTTATTGCTCAATTATAATATAAGTACCTGGATACCTGATTTGTTAAAAAATTCATTGTCATGCCTGATATCCTTTCATGTTCTTTGCTCGTTCCATTGACACAGACATATCAGTCCAGAATATATCCCAAGATCCTGACTCAACCACTTCTCTCATGCCTAAAGATTTGGCTACTTCTCTCACAATGTCAAAATGACAGTATGTTGTGCAAACTGCCAGACTCCTGATTTTTTTACGAATTTATGAAAAAAGTTGTTTACAAAAAGATAAAACCATCAGAGTATATTACCTTTTCTTTTTTCCGATTCCCTTTTTCTTCTTCTCCCCAAATGTGTCATCCGTGGGCATAATGAAAACACATCGACTAAACTTGAATACTTCCGTTAGACATTAATATCAACTTACTATAATCATCTACAATTTTTTTTCGAAGGTAACTAAGTACATGACATCATAATGAATGAGTGGGGGTGATCAATGTATTAGTTGATATTGGACTTTATGAAGTTACAGTACTCAACCAATTCAAATAGAATGTTTATTTATCCATTGATAGTATGGAAGTAATGAGGATGTATGCATGGAATGAGGCAAGTACAAGATAATTTCACTGGTGTGATGCAAGAACTCCTCAATAATCTATGTGTTTCAAGAATTACTGAGATAAAGAGTGCAATGCAAAGTTCGATGAAAGTTCCAAAAATAATCAATGGATACAAGAAATTATAATTGAATTATCGGATTTCTTTTTTTACTTGAAGTTTGACGACACTCATTTAAGGAATAAAGTGTATGTTGCTTCAGTTACCAATGTTACTAATAATTTACTATTCCCGCCATCTCCACTTGAAACAA
Source organism: Hetaerina titia (assembly GCA_037158775.1). Lineage (NCBI taxonomy): Eukaryota > Metazoa > Arthropoda > Insecta > Odonata > Calopterygidae > Hetaerina > Hetaerina titia. Next base: position 75,711,938 of record CM073777.1, on the reverse strand, counting down.
ATATCATACGATATGCGTCAACACGCGGCATTGGAAGAGTCGACGAATGGAGATGTCCGGAAGTAGCGCTTCAAACAAACCATCCGAATTCGAGCAATATTCTTCTCCTTCGAGTAACTCCGTAGTGGGATACATTTTTGCCGGCGTTACAGGTGCGTAGAGTATTTATAAATATATATTGTGATTGTTTTCGGTGATTTACTTACATTATATCACATTCTTCTTGCATAGTCGCAAGCACAAAATCAACTTCCTTGCTATTTGTTTTCAACGATACTACAAGATTATTTTATGATATCTATGTTGTATTATATTTCATGTTTTCGTTAACCTTCGGTAAAGTTACTCATATGTTAGTCACAGCAGTTATTATTTAGATCTGATACAAGGCTCATTAAGATAAGAACTTGTCGTCTTTTTATTATTTTTAGAAGAAATTTTCTTGCAGTAATTTTTCACGAAATGTTTAAACCATACTGATCTTCAGATGATATCTCCAATATTTCAATGCATCCATCACCAAATTTGTTTACATTTGGGATAGGATAAGTATTTTGCAAATAAAAATATTTGAGTTTTTGGACGCAACATATAAAGCTATTAGACCAAAAGAATGCAAATACAAGACCTTTATGAATTAAAATTTAGCAAAAGTTACTTCATACTTAATAAATTTTGCATAATAAATAAGGATATTCTGCATTTGCAGTTGAACAAATTTTTGAAACAGGTAAAAAAGTCAAATGAAGAATACACTCCACAAGAGGTAAATCGAATCTAAATACTACTTATTGTAGATTGTCATCAACATACAACACATTTCACAATATGAACATAAGACTGTATAACTATCTGCCTACTCAGTTGAAATCAGATGGTATCCAGAGTTTCAAGAATAGGGTATATACCTGGTTACTTGCTCACCCACTATACTCATTGGATGAATTCTTTTGTGACAATGTTCATCACATTTAAGAAAGTATGTTTATATGCTAAATAATACTTATATTGACGACATTTAATATGGTTGTACCATTTTTAAAATGAATAAATTATTATTATTATTATTACAAGTTAGTAAACCTCATGATTCTATTCATTGGGGTGATAGAAGAATATCATAATTAGTGCAATGAAAGAAGACTGAAAAGTCTGGAGTCTAGGTTTAATGGGAACATTAATCCTTTACAGAAGAAATGAACCGGAATGTTATAAAATGGGGATATGACTATGAACTCTGCACTTTTTCAATAACACCCAATTCACTGATGATTCCAGTAATAAATATTTTGTGTATATTACTCCGGTCTTTATTGTAAGGATCCTAAGAAATCATCTACCGATATTTTCTATGTGCAATATTAGAGTTTTAGTTGAAGTTTTCCATACAATAGAATTACATTCAAAACAGATCTAGCTAGTAAGCCAAATAGAAGTTTACTCTTAACATTTTCGATAGTTTCAAATAAAATACAAGGTTTTACATGCTCTTTGTTTCTCTTCAAGTGAAAATATTTCACCTTTTTTTAAACATACATAAGTCATTAAAGTGTGGGAGCATGCATGATGGAATGTGAGTTAAATGGCATATGAAAATTTACTTGGTAAAGACAGACCAAAAGGCTGGTGCCAGAAAAGAAATGGGTGAGGTCATCATAGGCATAAGATGGAATGTGCATTTAAATTGTAGCTACTCTATGCCTAGTAGTATTTCAGAAGTATTCACCTAGGATATGTATGAATTCATTCATATCCTATTAGTTAAGTCAGCCGTGACTACAACCCATTGCCTGAAAGGACCATGAGTAATGATTGAGCACATGGGAAATATATGACTGGTATAGCCTCATATATAACTACTGTGCCCCATCGTTAAGGAATACCCTTTCAACCCCATAGGATAATAGTCATAGGTTGAGAAATGACAGGTTGCAAATATCCAATATCAGAAGAATACAATTAATTTTATTTCAATTCTCTATTGTTAATCAAAAAATGTACTTCCTAGGAGTAGGATTTCTCTTTTTGCATAAATACCCAGAAGCAATGGCATAGGCAAGATGGTATGGTATATGTTACATTCTTTTTCTATGGTGTTTGGATGTATTAGTGTATTTATTTGTTTAACAGGAATAACTGTTTTTCACCAAGAAAGGCAAAAAAACATATATTGGTTCCACAATTATAAAAAAAAATCATTTACAAACGGGTACAAATTACGTAAAGTTACATCCTCGTTATTGAAAGTTGAAATTTCATTTAAAATTAAAAAAGAATTTTAATTTGCAATGCATGAAAGACATTTTCAGATGGTATACAGGTATGCAAACATGCCTACCTTGGTTAATTAATGTAGACAAAATATCAATTTTAAATAATATTCAAATTAAAAAATGGAAACAGAATATTATAAATATAGTATTTGTTACAAGCCAGATGATGGCACAAAATGATAAATATTATTATAAGGTAATCTAAGGTAAAGGTAGGTTTTTGGATGGACACAACAATCAAATAAATATTTTGGGACTCCAAGCAAAACACAATCCAGCAACCTACTCTACATCAGGTCCCTCTTCATCTCTGTGTACTTCCTTCCTCCTCTCATCCTGTCCAACATCCCTATCCTGTTCCTGCCCTTACCTCGTTTGCCTAACATTCTCCCCTCTATTACCTTCTTCAACATTCCACCACCGCTCAATACACCTTACATCCATTTTTCCTGCCTCCATAGGATCTCTCAACAAACCCCCCTCCTCACCCACCATCTCCAGGACTTCCTCATTTGTTTTCCTTTCGGTCCATTTCACCTTCTCCATTCTTCTCTACACTCACATTTCAAAAGCCCCCAATCTATGTCTATCCTCCTGCTTCAGTGACCACGTTTCCGTGCCGTTCATAGCTACGCTCCATATCAAAGTTTTGACGAGTCTTTTCTTAACCTCCCTGCCCAACGTCCCTGTCATCAACTCCCTCCTCCTTGAGAAAGCCTCTTTGCCTAGGGCAATTCTTCTCCTTACATCCTTACTACTTCTACGGTAATTTGTTGTCTCGGGCGTGACTTCATTGAATCGACTTAATATAATGAAAAGAGAAACTTTATAATTCCACATAGATTATAATCTATGTGGAATTATAAAGTTTCTCTTTTTATTATATTTCTATGGTGTTGGTGCGAAACACTTTCGAGATACGTAAACTGTTCTACCGGCTCTGTTTTTTCCCCACCTATTTTAATATTTAGCCTAGCCTTTTTCTTTCTGGAAAATCACATAACCTTTGTTTTATTAATGATGATAATATCGATTCTCATTCCATATCTATTGCACTGAATTTCCAATTCAGTCATCAATGCTTGCAACCCCTTGGCCGATTGACAAACCAAAGCCTGGTCATCAGCAAACCTAACTGATTTTACGAACTCCCCTCTGACTTTCACTCCCACCTCCAGCTCTTCCCATGCTTCCTTAATCATTTCCTCCACATATAAAATGAACAGATCTGGTGATAATGGGCAACCCTGCCTTACACCTCTTCCTAACACTGCCCATCCGGACTCTCCACTCCCCACTCTCACCTGAGCAGTCTGAGACATGTACAGGTTGCGGATATATATATATATATATATACACACACACACACACATTCAAACACGAAAACCCTCTATTAGGCAAACAAATATTCATTGGCATGGAAATAGATGTAAGGAAAATGGAGAGGAACACATATAAATTTGTATGATTTTTATGTTTTCGTATGATTTGTATGTTTTCATCGCAATTTAATGATTGGTGGAAAACTGATAACTGTGGTTTGTGTAAATTTCTCATCAATCACTCCTATTTTTTCATCCCCTTCTCAAGATTGGGTGGTATCTTCAAAAGGCATTCAATTTTTCTCTGCCAGTATAGCTTTGTTGTCCACAAATCATGGCATATTTTTTCCCTTGAAATCATGCACCATCTCTTATCGTTCCCTGTATCTTATTAAATGCCTTCTTAATATACTCATTAAATATCCATGGAGGTAATGAGTAGCCCTGGCCCTCTCCTTTCTTTATTTTTGCTTTTTCCATCTTTCACTACACCCAATTTCTAGATTCCTTTGTATATCTATGTAGATCAAAGGTGTTTCACGGATATAATATTCTGATCTAATGTTCTAATTCAGATGGTTTGTACAGATGCTAAATCCACGCCATGTACTAATTTTCCAAAATGCAGACACACGCTGAAAGAGAGGAGATTATCCTATGCGTGTGACCAACCTCCAGAAATAAGTATCTGAAAATTCATTTTACAAGAATTTACACTCAAAGATATACTTATGAGGAGTCACAGGCTCTAATATGTGAACATAAAAAATATTGCAGAAAAATAAAATTTTAATTTTCCAGTGATCTATTATGAAGAGGGCACAATGCATTGAGGATTGTGTGCAATGCTAGTAGAATATTGCATGAAATGTATCACTGTGTAAAATTGCAATTTTAATTTTGAAAGAGAGTGCACACAGGCTATGCTTCTTTATAGGAAAATGAAGTCCACAACAGGGAAAATCACAAGGGTTAAGGTTGGAGGTTTGCTATGCAATGCAGATACTATGTTATGGATCAGCAATGAACATGTTAACACCCTACCAATTGCATATTTTTTAAAGTGGTTTTATCAGGAAATTAAAGGTCAGAAACTGTTTGAAAATTATAATCACCCACTGGACAACAGCAGGGAAAGACACTAATATACAAAAGACATGGGCTTTGCTCAGGAAAATTAAACTATTAAATGGTACAGAAAGAAGATAAATTGACTGCAAACAGGATTTATGGTATTTGCTCACAAATAAGGAAAAAATCTGGAGGGGCAATAATAGGAAACTTGAAAGCAGATAATTCTCATTATTATAGTATATTCATGGGTCGCGGTAGTCCAGAAGGTAGAGTGTTAGACCACTGATCAGAGGGTCCTGGGTTCGATTCCCGGGCAAGGAACTCTGGGCACATGCAGCTCCACCCAAACTATGTGATTTTTCGGGTACCAGATCTTGGATCTCCAGACCTGGGAAACTATAACCGGCACAGGAAAAGGAAACCTCCCTACCCTGATGTGTGAATTTCACACGCCGTCAAGCTTAGTGCTGGGTGAGCTCTGTCATCACCCACCAAACCGACCTTCAGGTTGAATACTGTGTTTTTAATAGAATATTCTTCACAAGCCATCCTTTCTTCATGATTGAAGTATACATACACATGTATACTTCAATCATGAAGAAAGGATGGCTTGTGAAGAATATTCTATTAAAAACACAGTATTCAACCTGAAGGTCGGTTTGGTGGGTGATGACATAGCTCACCCAGCACCCCTACCACTTTGACCGTATTGGTTTTGGACCAATACAGTCAAAGTGGTAGGGATGTAAGGAGAAGAATTGCGCTAGGCAAGGAGGCTTTCTCAAGGAGGAGGGAGTTGATGACGGGGACGTTGAGTAGGGATGTTAAGACAAGACTCGTAAAAACTCTGATATGGAGCGTAGCTATGTACGGCGCGGAAACGTGGTCGCTGAAGCAGGAGGATAGACGTAGATTGGAGGCTTTTGAAATGTGGGTGTGGAGAAGAATGGAGAAGGTGAAATGGACCGAAAGGAAAACAAATGACGAAGTACTAGAAATTGTGGGGGAGGAGAGGGGTTTATTGAGAGAAATCCTATGGAGGCAGGAAAAATGGATGAAAGGCATATTGAGCGGTAGTGGAATGTTGAAGAGGGTAATAGAGGGGAGGATGTTGGGCAGGCGAGGAGGGGGCAGGAATGGGATAGGGATGTTGGACGGGATGAGGGGAGGAGGGAGGTGCACGGAGATGAGGAGGGATCTGATGTGGATTGGGTTGCTGGATTGGGTTTAGTTTGGAGTTACAAAATGTTTATTTGATAGTTGTGTCCATCCAAAAACCTACCTTAACCGGTAGATTACCCATAAAAAATACATACACATATTTTGCAAAATGTGTGTTACATTTCTTTCAGAAAGTTTTTTTTTAAATGAAAGTTGCACTCTGAGATGGAAAAATTTTAACCCTTAACCATGTAGCTTAATTGGTAACAAACTTGATAACAAAGTAATATCTTCAATATCTTCAGTTTGGGAGGTCCTTAAAAGGACAGGAGAGTTTTAATGATGTATTTAGTTCAGCCATAGCTTCCCTAGTGTCATTGTTAGCCTAATTTTCTTTTCTCCTTCTCAAGGGTGACATTATCTCTGGATAGCAATTTGTATTTATGATTTAATTTCAACTTGGTGCATATTTGTTTTTTGCAGGTGGTGCAGCTATTGCATTAACAGCAGTATGTGCCCCATTTATACTTCCTGCATTGCGGCGTGTATGCCTTCCCTATGTACCTGCCACAAATACACAAGTGAACAATGTATTTCAGGCATTAAAAGGAAGGACTGGTCCCTTGGTCGATCTAGGCAGTGGAGATGGTCGCATAGTAAATCCTATTTAGCTATCCATATTTGTAACTTAGAATTTTTATTTTTATGGTGTCATTTAAAAAAATGAATGTCTTCGCTTATGTTTAGGTATTGGTTGCTGCTAGAAAGGGATTTGAGGCCAAAGGTGTGGAACTCAACCCATGGCTTGTTCTTTACTCTCGACTTCATGCATACAGGGAATACAAAAGTGGAAGAATAGTGGAGCGATGCTATCCCAGATTTCACAGATGTGATCTATGGAAATTTCATCTTCATCCGTATGCCAACATTGTAATTTTTGGTGTACAAGAAATGGTAGGTTGGATTTAAAAAAATCTTTATACTAGTGATTAATGTCTACATATATACACCTGACTGTGACACTAATACTACAGAAATTGAGGGAATGCCAATAACTAGAATATTAAATATGTACTTGTAGATAATTGATCCATCCCTACCCTTTCAAAAGGTTCCATCATTATCGACTTGAGACATATTAGGGCATAAGTATGGGGCATCAATTACTTGTATATGTAACCCTCCATCAATTGGAGGGTTACATATAATATTTTGCTTTTGTACTCTCCGTAAAGATATTACCCTCATAAGGATGTCATCTTCACTGAGTTGAATCATTCAAATGTCTTATGAGGGTAATACATTGAATAAACTTTTAGTATGGTAAAGTAATAGAATTAACTTTTAGAGATTTATTATTATTCCACCAAATAATATTGTTGCACTTACTTTTTAACCTTCGGTTTAAGTGGTAGTTTACTGAGAGATTTATATACTGGTTTAATGTGCAATCTAAAAGGTTCAAATTAAGATTTTCTATGAGAATGGAGATATTTGTCCAAAAATGTTGACATATGAAATTTAGAAATATTTGTTATGTTATAAGTTTTGTACTATTGAACCTGGAGTGTGAATAGAAATAAACAACTACAATTTGATTACTTTTTGTCAGCCACAGGTGATTAGTTAATTTTTGTAAAGTAAGATTGACAAGCAATGAGGTGTTGGCTCTTGTCAGGTCTGGCATTCCCTCGGTTTAGGGGATTAGGTTGTGAGAGTGGGGGAAAGAAAAATCACACAAATAGGGAAAGGAGGCAACATACAATGTTCCTTCTGTTGTCCTGCTATAGATGTGACCATTCCCTAGGTTACACAAGCACCAAAAGGCCCCAAACACCCTCTCCATGAGGCTTACAGAGGCAGCTCTCTTAAAATGGGCGATCCACAGTGTGGGGCTCAAGGTGCTGCCAGTGGCCAACCAGACCGGCAGAGCCTGGTTGGCCCCACTATGTGGCCTGACTTGGCACACTTATGCTAAGTTCAGTGCTTTCCTGGTTCATTTAGTGATATTTATCCTGTCTTTGGTGTGGATGATTCAAATTTCATACCTCATCTCATCTTGTTTCATTGCAATTTTCTGTTTATCAGCAGTTTTGTAAATGATGTTACAATAACTTCCTAAAACTCAATATTAATAAATTGCATTTAAACTAATTTTCCAATAATAATAGTAACTCAAAACTATGGTGAATTTTATGGCCATCTACTGAGAAGTATTCTACAATTTTATTCTTCACCCCAAACCGAGAATACTTTGCAATTTCAAAAGAGAGACATAAGGTAATTTTGAATGTAAATTATCTAACATTGTTTATAAACCTTAGAACAGTACCTGTTTTTATTATATGCATACACTACTTTGCTTAATTTGCTTAGTAATTTTCAAATTTCTGCAAAACTCACAAATACATGATTTTGGTAACAGGCAAGAAACTGTACCTTCATGTACCTTTTATTCAAACTGGGAAACCTGCTTGTGGTCTGAAATATTCGGTCTCCAGTTATATAATAATCTTCCCTAGGAGCTTAAATTTTCCATGAATGTCTCTTTGTTTAAAATTAAGGTGAATGCTTTTTACTATCCAAATGTTTTTAGTCAATTCAGAAATATCTGTCCACTTTATCCTTTTTTTTCCTGTAACAATATGCTGTGATATCAAACTATTATTCTGCTAATATACTTGTTAACAAATCTTTGATGTGCTTTATATCTGTATATTCCAGATTTTTTTGGAAAATATAATTTATTATTATTATTTGATTAATCAATATCATTCCAAATATTTCTTTAATGAGAAGATGCCAGATTTAGAAGAGAAGCTCAAGAAGGAGCTTGCTGAGGGTGCTGTTGTAGCGGCATGTAGATTTCCCCTACCTAATTGGATACCAACAACTACTATTGGGTCTGGAATAGACACAGTATGGCTTTACAAGAAAAATGCATTATTATAAAAGTTACTTTATTGTTTCTTTGGTCCTCATAAACAACAGCCTCTGGTGCCACAGGTAAATTCTTTCCATGCATGAGTTACAACAATAAATATGAATACACTGATCTTCAAAGTCACATGCATGAAAATACAATACCTTCTCTATATACATTTAAATTCAATAAATCCTGAGTTTACTCTTAGGTAGACTTCACAATTGATTTGGTTTCTATGCTTTGTAACAGATCACTTCTTTAGAATATGAAAATTTGTATTTTGATATGAGAATTTTTAGAATTCATAAATACCATATATCACATGTCATTGATTTGTTGTCCTGTACATAATTTCTATTAGTACTTGTTTAAGGCAAAATAAGTGCCAAAATTTAAGTACTTAACAGTTCATTCATCAAGGGGGAATGAAACACCATTTCTCTGCTGCACTTTCTGTGTGAATGAAAAGTTCAGGATACATATATATATAGCCATTCCTTTGGTAGCTCAGCCTCATTTTTTGTGAATGAATTAATGGTACAAACATATTTAATATCTCCCATTATTGGCAAAAATAATAATTATAGCAAAAATCACAGTAAAAAAGCCATTGAATCGTTAGTAATAAAGTTACAACTTTCCATTTCAGGAATCTGATATTAAAAATTGAGCAATCAAGTTCAAAAATCCTAAAAGAGGAATAGCCAAGTGGAATAGAACTGAAGTGAAGGACATTCCTGTGAAGAAGAATCCATCATCTATGGACATTTTTTTCTGTGAAGCAATGTGGAGTAGACATGGAATTGTAAATACATACACAAAACCACTTATTGCACCTGTAAATCTGAATAAATGTTTTCATTAGTTAAAATCGCCATACTCGCTGGAGTGCAAAATGCATGAATTCAATTTAATATGCCAGAAGGAGAACATACCTGATGATGGTTCCAACTTTAGGCAGAAACATGGCAAACAGGATGCAAATTATGATCAGCGTTATGTTTATGCTAACAATGTAGAGCATTTTTGCTGGTGGCGTTGTGGAAGTCACAGAGTTGACTTTGGAAAATGAAGTGACATGATGTAATTGAGGCTTTGGTCTCATAAATGGTAGTGCTGAAAAAAGTTGCACCCGAATCATGTAGGAAAGTAATGGGAAAACAGTTAAGAGTTGAAAAAACAGGAACATCCGTGCAGCTACTGTCATTCCATCTGATGTTGGAAAGTTGTTCAGGAAAGCCTTCAGTAGCATAAAATAGAGAGAAATTGTAAATATAAAAAAATGGGCATCTTTCAGAAATCGAATGGCATAAAATTTTGATAACTTCTTAATCGTGATGAAATAAAGACTGATAAAAGGTATATATTCAGTTTCAAATTCTTAAATAAATTGCAGCAAGTACCTCATTGAATACTATAGTTCCAATTTTAAAGTAAGTACCTACTACATTGCAGTTCCTTGTCATAAAATTGAAAGTTATCAAGTATCTATAATCATTTTCATGTACAAGGTTTTTTGTTTACATCTATAATCATGTATAATGGAAATAGTACTTCTTTATCAGGAGCCTTGTTTTTTCGGAAGACAATGTCAGAATTTTATAGACATGATAAAAATCCTGAATTCACAAGGAAAATGTAATTGCCTTTTTAATATATCAAGAAATATTGTATATATTGTTACCCAATCTCAATGCTTGGAATACCCACACAATACTATCTTTCCTAGGCCCTCCAGAAAAGGCGATGATACTAAAAAATATATTCAACACAAATAAAAACTTATTTCTGATATAACTTAAGAATAAAAATGAATGATTACTATGAAATAAAAGTAATTTCACCATTAGGAGGGTATTAAAAACACAGAAAAGCATTTAATTAGGTAAATATGCAATAAAATTTATTTTTAATCATATAAATTTTACATATTCCCCACTAGCACTATTTATATTGTAGATGAAGTGTCATTGAAAATGATTAATTATCATGATTTTTTTAATGGATCAATTTTTTCTGCTTTTTTTCTTTTTATTAGTTGCATGTGAAATGTCTTTGAACTATTTTGGTTGTCAACTAACAAAACTAGTAATTGTTCTTACATTTCATCATTAGTTTAGAAATCAGAAAAAAAGTCTTGGAATGAGGTGACCAATGGTTAAATGTTGGGCCTCTTTAATCTTATTGCCTAATTTTGAAACTTACGTCTTCAATGCATCCCTTGTTCAAAGGAAAGCAAACATAGAACACAGTTCCAATGATCAGATATGTTGCAGTCACCAACACAAAAGCTATGGAAAGATCACGGCTCTGTGGAAAAAGGTATACATATCATTAAACTGAAATATTTTTTATTTTCTTATACTATGTACTTTACTTTCTTGGTTTAAAATATGGTTTTTCCAAAGATCATAATTGCATAATAATAGTATGGGTATTTTTTTATTTTCAAGGGGGTGAAAGTTACAAACCATATATTCGATGGGTTCTGACTCAACTTTGTGAAAATTCATGTTCAGGATATGAAGAACCTAATGCATTTTTCCTCTATTCTTTATTTTGGTACTACTCGAATCACAAACCATCTTTTTCTCAAATCCAAAGGAAAATCAATCCCAGAATGCAACCATCACAACATCAGTGCAACAACTTATTCCATGTGATCATGACTTTAATCTTAATTACACCATATTAATTACGAAAAAGTCCTTTTTGTGCAAGACAACCCTTAATCATATTCTGTGACTCTTATTACAGGTTATTAGCAACCACTGGTGATATCACGTCAATTACCTAACTTTACCAATTCTTTCACCCCAAAAGGTGGAATTTTCACCACCAATGGTGTGATAGGAAATCCCTAATCTCCTAGGCACCCTACCCGTAAACACCTATTTTGCAAAGATACCTAATCATCTATCAAGAAAAATAAGGCAGGGTACGCCTTTATAATAATTTTCACTTTTTACTAAAATTATGACAACTCAACTGTGAGGAGGACCCTGAAGATGTTCTACCAAAATTTTTAAAAAATATCTACATATTATGGCAATCACAAAATACCCTGGTCCAGCCTCAAACTAACCACAGCCAGGAAATAGAGGTTTTCAATGATTACCTCTCATGGAGAAGTTTAGACTAAGTCCTCTAATTCTACAGTTTATACCCATCTTCTGGAAAGCATTCTTTCATTGCTCTCAAAATACTCTTGACTAATTAATGCCTTCTCAAAATTCACAAGACAAACATACACGTCCTGGTCATTTTCTTTATTCCTTTCTATCAGTGACCTAATTTCTGCAATGGCATCACTAGTACCTTTACACTTTCCAAGCCCATACTGATCTTCATTTAAGGAAACACTGCTTTCTTCTCCATCCTGTGGCTGATGATTCTAAGCCTTTGCTACAAAAAAATTAAAGCCTATGGTCACCTTTCCATCCACCTACCAAGCAACAGATGCAACATGCACTACCTTTCATCATGAATGATAGTTTTCAATTAAAATTTATCAGGCACCTGTTATTCTGTTTTGTTGGAATGGCATATATTTAATTAATTATCAGATCCTCATGTTAGTTAACAGCAATGTATACTAGACTTAACATATTTTTCTCAAAAGCTATTAAGTACCTTTTTCACCTCCTGATAAATGATTTCCTCCTTGTGATTGTAAATAGAATTCTATTCATCATTATGACCTCCTGCATCCTTTGTTCATGATCTTAGATTGTAGAGATGATATAATGATACACTCTTGCAGTGTTTTAAATACTTACATTATTTTCTTGTTTCCTGTTGTTTTTCATTATGTTGACAATAATATTGTGAATGAAAAATGAGAGAGCCAACATCCCTGACAAGGCTGGGAATGAGGTAAGGAACAAGGGTGTTGTTGAATCAGTGATTTTATTGCTTTCACTGTTGGTGCTTGGAATGACGGTGTTTTGGTTAGAGACAGCAGCATTATCTTGATTTAAAGTCAAATTCACATTGATCCCCCAGCTTGCTGCTTTGGTCACTACGAAGATGATGAGGTAAAACACCGACAGGGTACCTGGAGTAACAGTCATTCAGAGTAAGTGTTAAATTCTGCATAATTACATGTTTTCATTTATGATAACATTCATTGATAGTTAACTCCATAGTTTAGCCTCAACTTTGTGGAAGTTCATTTATTCCATTGATAGTTATCAAATAAGGCATGTCAGAAGATACAAAAGATCAATAATTACTGTTAAAAAAATGATATGAAGGTATAAAACTTTTCTGTTGATTTAGTTTCACTTTAATTAAACTATACATTCAAACTACCTATGAAGTTTATGAGGGTGTGATAGGAAGCTACCACAAAAAAATACATGTACTTATATGCTATATTTATAAATGAGGTATCTACCTATCATTTCCTTCTAAACTACACAGGTTAATTTAAAGTTAACTCATGCTTTTGCCTGCATTAAATACTTGTACATATGCTATTTTTTGTTGAAACCAAATTGTTTGCTGAATTTTCGTCAGGATGCAGACTTTGATTCTGTGTACAGGGGCAGAAATCAGTGAATGCAGTCTGCTTTACTGCAGTAAGCAAGCTAAACTGCAATCATCTAAATGTTATTTAGATGTTTGCACCTTTTTAAACTGACCTGGGGAAAAACTTTTGTCTAAGCTATACCCTTAATTCAATAACAAACATAATACGTAATCAGCATGAGAAAACTGACATTTCATTTTGAGTCAATGCTTTAAGAAGTTCCGAGTAAATATGTATATTTCAGCTTACCCAAAGAGTTGAATTTTGTGAAAAATGTTGCAGATCTAAAGTTGACCAAAGGAAATATCAAAGCAGCCAAAATAATGGGAACCGACCCTTGTACAGTCCATACTTTTTCATATATTGATGAGTGCTCTTCCACAATGGATTTCTCCCATGGATGTTTAGAGACATCAGTAACTAAGGGTATAGTTGGAGAAATCCCTCCCTGGTGCACTTCAGTTTCATTCATCTTTGAGAGTGGGTGGTACTTGGGACACAAAACTGTCAATCAAAGATATAATGCATAATTATAATATAATATGCTTCATTAATTTGATTAACGGCACAACCATTTTAATGTCATCAAGATATTTATATACCATAATGCAAGGACATTGTATAAGTACATACACAATTCATAAACAACATAAATTCTTAACTGTGCTGAAGATCAAGGAACCAGATATTTGGGACACACATACATATATGTGTGTGTCCCAAATAGTAAATTCCCAGAGATAACATTTTTAATTTCCTAGGAATGCTTTTACTCTCACTTTTTTGTACAAGTAAAATGTCATCAAACAAAATATTTCTGAATAGAAAATAAAATGTGCAACTTACCCTCTGCACCTGTTACATTTAATGTATTTAAGTCCTTGGAGAAGGTATCATATATGCTGTCTGAAATAAAAATATATTCCCATAACCAAAATAAAATTAGAAGGCCAACAAGATAGGCTAAGGAATTGTTCATAAAAGTTTTGTTTGGAAAAAGGTAAATTTGCAACATCAAGTAGGCACCTACTTACCATGAAAATAACCAACAGAGTTGTACAGAAAGTTAGACATGAGGACCCAATAAACTATGGCAGCTCCTATGAGTACAACCATGGAGATTACCCTGGTAAGAACAGCAATATGGCGCCCTAAGAGCATTTTACATAGGTCACTGACATCTGTTTGCTCATGTTCACCTGCAAGTAATCATTTAATGGTACAGATAAAGTCATAAGACCCTGAGTTTGGAAGAGAATGTTCTTATAACAGTCAACAAAGAATTAAATTAGAACTTCATAGTCCTAAGTATAAGAAAATCACTTGCCAGGAAAAATGGAGTTCACTTTCAGAATGCGATAGGCTGTGTAGAGACACAAGGCACCCATTATTACCATTAGTAATGTACCACCAGCAAGGCCTGCTCTCTGGATTCCCCATGGCATGCTTAAAACAGATGATCCAAGAATTGTGTTCCATACTGAAAAACTATAATAAAATAATATTTCATAAGACATTGAATTCAACAGAAATTGAATTTCTTATACAATTATATAAGTGCAAACAATACCTTGTTGGTTATACTTTCATTAGGTACCCATGTATGAAAAAGTGACTGAATGAGAACTGTAATTTAGACCATTATGAACAAATCAAAATTTAAAGGGGATCGAGATGGTGTGGTTGCTAGCATACTGGCTTCCCACCTGGAGGGCCCAGGTTCGAATTATGGAGAGGGCAGATCTTTTTCAGTGGAATCGCTACCCAACGTGGATCATGGAGAGTACTTTGAGTGAGCATGCCTTCTGTCCTATGAGACGTTAAGCTGTGGACCCTTTGGTGACAATCAGTAGCAGTGAATAGGTTAATGCCAATGCCGGGTTTCTCTCCACCCTTCCTCCTTTCCCATTTATCCCTAATGGTGCAAATGACTGCAGCAGTTGGTCACCTCCCCTAAATCTACTACTATTAGTATTTAAATTATATCCAAATGTGCCCTTTTAGCAGAAAGCTATCTAATGATAAATTCTTTTCTCACTAGAAATGCACTTAAATAATTCTCAGACATTTCTATGGCCATCTTTCAATACGTGCTGTTTGACAAGTTATAACTAGCTAACTCTTTTTCATCTAAATGGTCTTTAATTACATTATATTCCATTGTGGGCATGTTGAATTCTAGTAATTAAAACAAGGTGTCAGTTGCCGTACTTATGTCAAGAGTTTTTCACCTATTCCACTTCATTAATTCACAAACAACTGAATATTGCCAAAAGCAAATTCTCCAATGATCCTCTAGTAACTTCTTATAGCTTTTCAAAATGCTTCTCTGTAATCCAGCATAGATTTGGATAAAATATGCTGTGAAAAAGTTTTACTAACATGGGGAAAACTGCCAGTGAAATTTGAAGAATAGGTAAAACCAGGTGGAGGAGACGTTGAAAGCTGGGAAGTGGAATATTGAAGGTTATGATAAGACTGTTAAGTGAAAAGGGAAGGAAAAAGAAGTGACTTTTTGATAGCAGAACGCAGGTATTAAGGACCAAGAACTAACTTCAGTAGGGAATGGGAGTTTATGCCATAGGAAACCATCTTATAACTAACATAAAATAATTGTCATGGAATATTTCTTTAATAGGTAGACTGTCAGCAATGATTACACATTAGACTTGGATTAATAAGTGCAAGTGAAATTTGACCCACATGAGTTAAAGGGAAAGGAAAGCACATTAAATTAATGCTTAATATTTTCAATGGTAAAAACTCTGATATGGAGCGTAGCTATGTACGGCGCGGAAACGTGGTCGCTGAAGCAGGAGGATAGACGTAGATTGGAGGCTTTTGAAATGTGGGTATGGAGAAGAATGGAGAAGGTGAAATGGACCGAAAGGAAAACAAATGAGGAAGTACTAGAAATGGTGGGGGAGGAGAGGGGTTTGTTCAGAGAAATCCTATGGAGGCAGGAAAAATGGATGAAAGGCGTATTGAGCGGTAGTGGAATGTTGAAGAGGGTAATAGAGGGGAGAATGTTGGGCAAGCGAGGTAAGGGTAGGAACAGGATAGGGATGTTGGACGGGATGAAGGGAGGAAAGAAGTACACCGAGATGAAGAGGGACCTGATATAGATTAGTTTGCTAGGTGGGGAGTCACAAAATGTTTATTTGATAGTTGTGTCCATCCAAAAACCTACCTTAACCGGTAGATTACCTAATAATAATTTTCAATGGATTGGGCTAGGTGCACAGTGATACACATACACTAACCAAAAGCTCAATTTGTTGGGTGCATTAAAATAGATAACCTATGTATCATAATTAAGGACAAACAAATTACTTTTAAAATTTAAGACGTTTATGGGTTAGAGGAGGAATGTGGTGGTCAGGTTGATGGAGTATTGCGCTACTGATCAGAGGGCTAAGATCACCCTCAGCTGCCCCAAGCTGTGTGATTTCTGGTTCCCGATATTCCTGAGAAACCATAGGCCCTTATGTGTAAATTTAATACACTGTTGGACATTTTTCCAGGAGATCTCTACCCTTACCTATCAAACCAACCTTTGGCTTGATAGCTGAGGTTGTTAATGAGGATAAAACATTTTACTAAATGGTTGACAGGCACTTGGACTGCAACAGCTGTGCCTAACTCTGATCAGAGTGCAATTCATTGGCCATGATGTGCAATAAATTTATCCTCTTATTTTAAAATAATCAAGTTTTACGCCTTTCCTCTATCTTGTGAATGGCAATGACTGCCTACAGACCTTTGGAAATAATAATAATACCTACCTATGTCTTAGTTTCGAAAACATCTCGCCATTTCTATCACTATGTATATTTATGCTACAGAAATATAAAAAAAGAGATTATCATCAAAAGAAAGGCCCTTCCACCAAGTTAAAGTTGTAGACCATAGGGAGGGTATCTTTCTATAGTTTACATATATAAATTAAAAAAATGTCTTCATGCTTGCTTGGAAGTCAGGGAAACTAGTCTCTGTATTGAGATCTGAAGATAATAATTGCTTCAAATCTTTCTTTTTTTAACTTTCATTTACTCTATGTGCTCACCCTTATCCTCGGGGCATATCGTGCACTGTAAAACAATATATACGAATATATTGCCGCGTCATCCACGAAACTAACTCCAAAAGGGATTATAATCAGTCATTTAAGTACATGGCTGACATATCTCCACGTTATTCAGATTCCTCTATTTTTATTTGCATTTTGAAAAACTATATTAATATCTTTGAAAAAGGAGGAAATCTAAAATTAGCGGTTTGTCCTACAACCTGCTCAAATTTCAATATTTTTTCTGTAGGTGTCAGGGCGAACACCTTCGACTTTTATTGCCACCTGTCAGGCACACCGAGAACTAAGTCTCCCAGAATCTTCCCTTCGCGCCGCACTGCACAAGGTAACCATGGCAACCGTCGAGTTGAACGACCCTCGCGAAAAAAACTTAGAGAAGAGAGTGTAGGTGTAGAGAAGTCGCGCGCGATGTCAGACAGACGGCTAGGGGATTGAGGCTGGGCCAGACGTTCCTGGAAGGTCCTGGAGGAAGGGGGTGGGGCCACCTCCTCTCCTGTCTGGCCCCATCTCGGCCCTTTTCCTCTCTCTCCCTGGCCGCCCAACATAACTTCGCACCCAAGGTCCACCAGTCGTCCAGGGAGCAACCTTTCGTCTTTCAAGACCCGGAGATCATCGAGAACCCACTAGGTGAGCAGAATATCCCTTATTTTTTCAATTATTCTCGGATATCGTCATAATGAAATGTCTATTTTTTCACGTCAAGTGGCAAGTAATCGAAATTTACATAAATCGCCCGTTTTGAATATTCTATCATGTTACCGCAAATGGTATTGAAGGAAGACAAAGTTTAACCCAGCAACAATCATAAATTACAAGATAAATCATACTTTCAATAAATTTTCCGAAAATTTGATAAGCTAGTTGAATTTTTAAAAGTCGATTAACGTAAACTGCAGTTCATACAAGACCGCGCGTGGGCTTGACGCTAGTGCCATACAAATAGTGAGTTTCCACGTGACTAGTGAATTAATAACCTGAATTGTACAATACGTCCATTGGGTGGTACTTCATCCCTGGCCGACATTTCACTCGTGCAAAAGTATTCCGGGGATATTAAGCCTCTTTTTGATGCATTAATTGCAAGGCAAGTTGAGGTGCCACTATAGTGACGATTTTCCTGGAGCCATGTCCTTGAATGGGTTGTCTAAAAATGCGACCTGCTCCTGGATTGGCTCCAAGTGAAATACATACTGAAGCGAAGAATTTTTTAAATCGTGATTGTGATACATATGGCTAACAAGTAAATCATTTAAAAAAATGGAAAAATACTGCGTACTTTCTGGAGGTAATACTGGGAAAGTGATTTTTTTCCAGCTATCAAAGCTTCCCTACCCCAAACCACGTAAGCCGCGGAGACTAAATGTATTGCGCGCCGAAGCAGCGGACGACGAAGTTTGCTAAACTTTGCGAAAGAGATATTTCGCCCGACGTAAACAACTACAAGGGTGTTGGTGTCCCTTTATCTTTAGGAAGTTGTAAAATATCCCGGCAGACCAGTCTAAAAATAGTTAATCTTTGACAAATAATTTTCAATCTATTTCAAGAAAGGGAAATTAACTGTACGACTTTTTCTTCACGTTTTATCGGAAACGAGACGGATTTAGGTAGAGGAGCTGATTCTTTCACATAATGACTGGCCCCAAAAATTATGTTTTAGGTCCATGGATTGTTTTGGGCATCATGAAGCGATAGACAAAAATTACATCGGCAAAACCAACCGTTGTGCGGTTGCTATTTTTTAAAACCATTTCACAGCCGAAAAACATATGGATATCTACGATCATAGCCATAATCTTGAAATTATTGAAATGAAAACATTTCTGCATGTTCAACAGACACTCAAACAACTCCCCAGTTCATTAAAAGCAATTACACCATTCATATTTCGCGTGTGGGGGGGGGGAGTGATTTCATTCGTTACAAGGCATTAACCGTTCAGTCTGGTCCGTGACAAGAAGAAACCCGGTAAAAATTAATTTTCTCTAGCAGTAAGCGGAATTATTGGGTCGGGTTTATTGAGAAGCATTGATCGAATTATTTTTCCAGGGACATGGCTAGGAGGAGCCTAAACGGCTGTATCATGTACGAGGGTCGTAGGTCGGGGACCCCTAGTTTTATTAGGTTGAAGAAAAAAAAGGAAGAGGGAAGAGGGGGGGTTGGAGAAAGTCTGGCGGCCAGCTACCTCAACCCGTAACGTGCAGTCCCGCGTGGGATAGGTCGGGGCGGGGGGTGCTGTGTAGATCAAGGAAATCGAAGGCGGGCCTGCGTGCTCAAAGCAGTGAGGTTGTTGAACTTGGGGGAGGGGGGGCGACGAGGGGGAGTGGGTTCAACTCCCTTTTGTCCTACCACCCCCATTCTTACCGCATGGGACGTGTGATTGGAAATCCTCGATTTAACAAGATTTAGGTTTCGTCACCGACTGATGTTATTGACCTGTAAGAAACAGTCTCGTCCCCTTGCGGGATAACGATCATGGCTTGGGTGAATGGGATGGGGAAGTAAATGTCGTAGTTAAGAAGAGAGAATTAATTTCCCCGACCTCAATGACAATGTAACGCTGCTTATTAAGAAAGAGAGATTATTCCTCCATTTGATTTCGATTAAATTTCCTTGTTCGTGTTTTGAATATTTTTTCAGTCATTGAAGTGTTGAAATTTAACTGAGAAATGGTGAAGAGTGTGATGCAGGGTATTATTTTATTCCAAGTTGGTTAAAGTTGCATATATTTATCATGACGTCTCGAGGAAATTTGTGCTGAGGCCATTATATTTCAAATTGCCAATGCCTCATATCAAAAATGATGAAGCCAAAATTTCATATTTTACTCGTTTAATTATTTTTAAAAAGTTATAAATCCTACTACTTGAGATTTATACTTGTGCTAAACTTTCAGCGCTCGAATTCTCTCTTTTTTCTCATTTTTTTGCTGAGAGAAAAGCAAAGGAAGACGAGTCAACAATGATCGTAATTAGACAACTTATATTGGAACGTTTTTTCCATTTCGAATAATAAACATTAAAGAAATAATCGTGCAATCGTACATTTCCTACTCTAAAAGGATTGAAGTCTGTAATTTTTATTGATTAGATTGTAGAATAAACATTTCATATAATTGGTAATATAAGTTCATACTTTGCAAATGGGCACGCACCAAGGACCCTAAACATTAAAATGTTTCGCAATAGTTAATAAAGATTTTCAATGATTTCTGTTGACTAATTCAAGTAAGCATTAACAAGATGAAGTAACTCGTATTATTGTTAACCCTACTGAAGTAGTTTTTCCGATATTTTTTTAATAAGAAGAGTCTGAATACGTTAATGTGTTATCTTCAAGCCTCAATCAATATCTTGGCAATTTTGTTTGTGAGAATTTGAATTTTATTCACGGCGAACTATTTGTATTAACAAATTTTAATATTCCGATATGGTGATTGATTTGTATGAATTTATTTCTCAGAGAACATTAACTTTTTTCGTGTTGACATTTGTATTCAGTAACAAAGTTTAACTCAAATTTGTTGGAGGCCCCACACCCCAATTACGAGTACTCACAAAATAAATTATTATTTGAAAATTTTTGAAAAAAAAATCCAGCAAAATGATGGCTAAAAGTTAATTATATCCTGCGAATTAAAATCTGGAGGTGCCAACCAACGGAGAATCGTGTAATATTTGGCAGAAATTTAAGAGTAGTACATCGCTTGAAATGAATGAATCGTTTGGTGTGAATGGGTGAATGCTCTGGTAAAAGAATTTTCATTTTAGTTGGTGCAATAACCTCCTCTGTTATTACTGCAATCGACGAATTCCTCCGACATTTCGAACCTCAGATAGGAGTGTGTTGAAGGCCAAAATGAATTGGTACGCAATTAACATCCCGCGTATATGTATATGTAAACCCGTGTCGGATGAGGGAAATGGATAATGAAAATAAACGTTGAGGCGAGAACCATATAGGTGCAGGTCATGAAAGTATGACTTAAGTTGAATGAATATCTAGCTGGTTAATTCACTGACGAAAATTAGTCGTGGTATGGAAAAATATGCTCATGATTATCAAAATGAAATAGGTCTAACGGAAATATCACACAAATATCACAAATAGAGAAATACTTTTGAGTAGCATCTTTCGAACTGTCGAAAAACTTAACTTTTACCTTCAATTCATACCAAATAATTCCTAATTGCATGTTCCAGAGGCGCAGCGGTCGAACAGGTTATTAATGTAAGTGGACGATTAACTCAAATAGCATTAAAATAGGGATAATGCTTTATTGTTTCCTAAACCGAACTTCATTTCCTCTCTTTCACTTAATTTTCATTGCTCACTGCTCGTATTTTCTTCACGGAGAAGATCGATTGTTATTAAAGGGAAACTCAATGACTTATTTTACATTAACATGTATATGACATAATAATTAATCCAAAACGAACGCTCAACTTCCTTGATTGAAGTGATTCGTAACTACCACACGTACGTGCTCTTTGTGTAAGTTAGCCGAGCATTATATATGAAGACATTCGGTTGATCATTAATTTAGGGAGTTACGGAAACTAACATGGTTTAAGAATGAGCGATTTTTTTAATAAATTACGACTAAAAATGAAAATATTTGAGCTATTCAGGACATTTTTTGACCTTCTAGACCAAACCAATGTGGGCTTGGATTAAAAAACAGAATTAACAGGAAATTCTATGCAGCGCACTTTAGATCAAGGGGATTGAGGAGACTTAAAAAAAGCTCCGTCATATGTCCTTCAGTCTTTAATAGTGCGTTGATCTCAGGTGATCGCACCCGATGACCTTGGCGCGAACGGTTTTGTTTTAACCGAGCATGTCTGCGCGATAGAATGAGATAAGTAGGCATAAGCAGTGGAGCCAGGTCGAGTGCAGACATTAGTTAGTGAGTTGGTCATTATTTGTGCAAAAGAACATAAGAGCCAAGGGAGGCGCCATCATCGGTTTGACCTTCAAGCCGCGTCCCCGGCTGTGACTTGGGCGTTGAGGTAGATCAGTGCGAGGAAGTGGATACGGCAGCCTCTTGGTGAGAAATGATTACCCTAGGCTACCGAAATAAACCTAACGAGCATTTCGAGAACTTTTCGGCCGGGCTAAACTTTCATCGGGTCTCTTTACGTATGATCGGCAATCATAGATTCTTGTCATTTAATATGTAGAATTAGTGACGATACTAGGTATGATTATCGAGTGTTGGATTCATGAATATCCCCTCAGTAATTAACTTACAAATTTGATTACTATGGATTTGTGTCGATGGAACAGAAAAAATCTTATCGAATCTAGTCTGTTCAAACGTCACTGTTGATTGTTCTGCCAAAGATATTTTATTCGACTGGCAATCATTTGATCGGCAAGGACTCATCAATAATGATTATTGCAAGTCATTTCATTAATCTTTATTTAGTGCTCCTTGATTCGGTCCAGATGGAACCATCTTCTGTCAAATTTGATTACTCGTATAATGGAACAAATTCATCATTTCGCACATTTAAGGCGGATAAAGTTAAGACCTTGATGATGGCTGCAATGGTGCTTCGAGGATTGAACATTGGGATTTGGGATTGCTCGTATATTGGGACTCCCGAGCAGACGCTTAGGGGCCAACAGAAATAGCATTCCCTTGGAATTATTTGTGGAATTAACTCTCTAATACAAAATCTGCTTTGATAGCGCGTGTGACTTTATCGCCATTGACTGCAACTCATTCGACAAAAAACGTCTTCTAAAGGTTCCAGGAGAACCTGAAGTTTCCATTGATTTTAATCTGGGTTGATATGGAACCTGAAATAATGAAATTTATTCACCCTGAAAACAATTATGAAGTACGCTGGAGAAAATGACGTCAACCGAAAACTTTTTAATAATTTGTTTCAATCAATACTTAAACTCGGTAATTATTGACCATTTTGCCTCATCCGCGCGAGTGGCAATGACAATGGCAGCGATCGATCCCAGTCAATCGAAAAAGGATAAGTGGATGATGGAACAGTGTTGATGGTAGTGACATAAGCATTACTGCCATAGTACTTTAGCACTTCTATTCATTTTAGATTTCTCTCTCTCTCGACTGATATCCTGTGAACCAGCCTATCCTATAGAACCAACCACCCAGTCTAAAAACAAGAATGTAGTACCAGTAAACCGTGGGCAAACAGCCAAATGGCAATATTTTCGAGCACCTAAGGCTGAATCTGCGAACACAACACATAGCCAGTCCTTAAATAAGATATAGCAATAGCGGCACTTTCATTATTCATTCAATACTAATCGGAGGAATCGAAGTTTGATGTCGCGGGTGCGAATCCCCCTTGAGAAATGCACCCACAGTTGTGATGAGACGGCTTTAATGCTGTCGTACGAGTCAAAATTACGCCATATGTTGAAATTTTTTATTATTAGGTAATCTACCGGTTAAGATAGGTTTTTGGATGGACACAACTATCAAATAAACATTTTGTAACTCCCCACCTAGCAACCTAATCTACATCAGGTCCCTCTTCATCCCTGTGTGCTTCTTTCCTCCCTTCATCCCGTCCAACATCCCTATCCTGTTCCTGCCCTTTCCTCGCTTGCCCAACATTCTCCCCTCTATTACCTTCTTCGACATTCCACTACCGCTCAATACGCCCTTCATCCATTTTTCCTGCCTTCATAGAATTTCTCTCAAAAAACCCCTCTCCTCACCCACCATCTCTAGTACTTCCTCATTTGTTTTCCTTTCGGTCCATTTCACCTTCTCCATTCTTCTCCACACCCACATTTCATAAGTCTCCAATCTACGTCTATCCTCCTGCTTCAGTGACCACGTTTCCGCGCCGTACATAGCTACGCTCCATATCAGTGTTTTTACGAGTCTTGTCTTAACATCCCTACTCAACGTCCCCGTCATCAACTCCCTCCTCCTTGAGAAAGCATGTTGAAATATCATGCCTAAAATTTTTCGTTTTAATTTCCTCCTATTCCTCATAGTTTATAGATATATTTCATTATTTAAGTACGTGATTCGCTAAAATACTGATGTCATGATGGGAATTGGTGCCATGGATGGCATACAATATATTTACGCCGAAGGTTTCTTGACTTGCCACTTCCTTTTTAAGATATTGAAGTTCTTGGAAACCAATGGAGATTCTAGATCACTCATGACCCCAAACGTGAGGTCACGGCCTCACGTTTGAAGTCGTCAACTTTGCTGGTTTGCTGGTCCTGAGGCGTAAATCTTATTTAGTATTATTGTTTCAGCGTTTTAAACCAGTTAAGCATTAATGTAACTAAGATGAAGGTTATAGTTGTGGTTTCCATTGTATACCGGCTACATATTTTCTGTAATTGTCCCGTATAAAATGCACTGATGACTTGCAATCAAATACAGGAAGAAATATACTCCGTATTCAAGCCAATTACTTCAATCGTATTTTTCATTGATATGAAAAGTGGTCGTAATAGCATTGTAATTTCTAATTTTTCACATTTAAATTAAACTATGGGGTATGGTATTGGCCCATTGGGGAACTAGTCATTTTGGATAACGTTTCTTCTCTGTCTCTGGTCTCTATGGTCACTAGTCGAAGTGAGAATAAAACTTTTCGTAAAAATCGTTCTAGGCATATGTGAATTCAGTGGCTATTCGGAATGGATATAAAAATATCACATAACTCGTAATTCATACCTTAAAAAATTGAGGGACAATATACTTATACACTTTCGAGAATTGGGTGTGCCCATTACATGGTATTCAAATACATGAAGGACTAAACAAGCACTTGAGTGGATAGTTGCATACCTGACTTAATATAAGAAATCCGGGTTGGGTTGGATACTTAAGTATCTGGATGAATACATGGGTTACTACCTGACTACTCCAATGGATACATGAGTCCTCGCTTTGAATACTCGGGTACCCAGTACTCTCGCATAATCATTCGATTACTTCAGTATCCAGAGCACTCGCTCGAGTCTGCGGGTACCTGGAGAACTTGGATTCTTGAAGTATCTATTCGAATAAAATGAATGCAATAATGATCTGGTTCCACAAGTACTCACTAGAGTATTACATACAGTCGTAGTATTCGCTTTAATACCCGAGTACTCGGATGAATCTTAGAGAACCAAAAAAATTCAACCATTAGAAAATTCAAATACCTATAGTAGAAGTATCCATGCCAAATCTTTTGCACACGATTTTCGAGTATTCACTTGTATACACATTCATAGTTCGAATCCCTATCTAATATATTTGCGAAAAAAATTGCATTTTCCGATATAACGTTAACTAGATCAATAACCAGATTATACTAGAGAGAATACGTACAAATACGAATAAAAGAAGTGTCAAATAATATTCATAAACCGATTTATTTTTCAAAAGCAACTGAAGGGAATAAACAGGATTTTTAGTTGGAGTTCTACAAGGGAGGTAGGAAGCTAGCTGATTTAAAGAATGGCAATGCTTTAATGTAGGTTTTAGAGTATTTTTTCCAAATTTTGTTACGTGGGGCTTGAAACCTTAGCAGACCTTTAGGAAGGATTAGAAGGATTTATCAAAAACCTATCTGGACCGGTAGGTTACTCTTAATAATTAAACAATAATTAAACATTAAACGATAGTTAAAAATTAAACAGGGGGCTCATTAACAAAACTGGTTCACTAAAGTGCTCGTAAATGACTTAAATGTTTGCATTATTTTTCGCGCACGTATGGATTTATGCGTATGCATATATATATATATATATATATATATATATATATATATATATATATATATATATATATATATATATATATATATATATGTATAATGTGTTTGTGTGTGTATGTACGTATGCATCTGCGTGTGTACGTTTACATGGAAATAGATATAAGGAAAAGGGAGAACACAGGAGAGGTAGGCAGGGTGGAATCGAGCAGATCACAAGTGTAAAAATATTCACTTGACCGGGACTTGAACCACGGATCTTTCGACTTGCGGGGCCGATGCTCTAACCACTTGAACTATCGAGGAAACGTAATTTAGGCTGAAATCTGCGGGGGGTTAGTGCAACCAAGTGGCCCGATTCTTTGGCCAGGAGATGGCGTTAGGGAGCTGTTTCACTCATCAAAGGAGAAATAGACAACACAAGAGGATAGGATCATAATACAATACAGAAATCACACAATAACAATCATACAATGAAAACATATAAATCATACGAAACCGTAGAACTCATACGAAAGCATAGAAATAATACAAATTTTATGTCTTCCTATCCATTTTCCTTGTACCTGTATCTATTTCCATGTGAATGAATATTTGATCACCTAATAGAGGGTATTCGTGTTTGAATGTGTTTGTATCCACACACACCCGTAAAATGTGTATATATATATATATATATATATATATATATATATATATATACACTCACACACGTATATGTATGCACACACGCATGCATACATACATACGTACATATACTTGATATTCACAGCCAATCAATAGCAACATTCTCTTTTTCAGCACAGGAAACTCCTTTTTTGCTTTTTTAAAGTCATCGTATTTCATCGTCCATTATCGGATTAACATTCTGTTAAATTAAACTTAATTGTTATGAGAAACAAGCTATTTAATTGTATTTATTATTTGGTAATGATAATTAACCGCATTACTCTTCGATGTCTGCTTCCCATGCATTGCCAACAAACAATAGTTGCGCTTATTCAGACCACGGAGCACTCTTTTGACATTCACAGAGCATATTAAATTTTCCCTCAAATAAGAGAAACGCATCCAATTAGATTCTTGGGAAGGTGGAATAAATGAAATACGCTAACCTTGACATTCACGCTTACTTTCCTTCCTTTCATGCGGTCGACGAGTTTTATCATACTGTTCCAAAGTAACAGTAATAAAAATTTGAGATGTTTGCAAATATAACTTTTTCAAATGTGAATCAAATGAATGATTCCCTGATGCGCAAAAAGAAGGGATTCATTATTCATAGCCCACGCATCGGAAAGCCTTTCCTTCGGAGAGAGTTTTGAAAATAAATTTCAGAAGCCCTCCAGGGAAAAAAATACATCCTTTCATTTAAAAATCTTGTCCAAGTGAGGTTATCACATAGCCGTTTTTTTCACTTCCAGGGTCACCGCACTTCCAAATAACATAGCTATCGTAGGATTCTCTGGTGATCGCCGAAAAAAATGGCGCATACGCTCACATCTATTTTCGAAAGTTATTTTCTTGTGCGTATTTTGCCTTATCCTACTTCGCCATAAAGCTTTCATGCAAGCAAAAATATTCAAGCTCATGCAAATTATTGTAAATCAGTATCACAGTTACAGAGACACAATGGATGTCTCCCCAGTTTTGTAAAATGCAAGACTCAATCGCTTTAAATACTCATGACTTTGCGGAATCTTTAAATATTATTTTGATATTTCAAAGTAAAACCACATTGATGAAAATTTTGGACGTAATTTTCTGTCAAAAAAGGTTGTTCTATAAAAAATTCGTTTTTCTAGACATAATCGGAACATGGAGTTCGCTGATATCCAGCGGAAGACGTTGGGACAGTTTCTAGTTATTCGAGTCCAACTTCGGAAGTGAAAAAATCGTGTGTCCTGATATACACTTAGCTTCAGAAACTTGTGTTCATCACGTTTGTGAAAAATAATAAAACGAAAGCTAATTTTTCCGTCATCAAAATTTTAGGAATCGAAACCATAAAGCTTGAAAATTCTTACTGTCGTCATTCAAAAGCGCATTCATTTCAGTGCACACAAGTTTATTTATCTACGGAAAAGAAAGATTTTTTCTTCAAATAGAGAAATCAGCAAGGGTCATTGCTTACAAGAGATTACAAAAATAGTGTTACCGCCATGGTTATCTCATAAATCGCTATCCAAATGTTTACAATATCACAAATATCCAAGGCCATCCGAAATTTGGAACGCAGATAAACAAAATACACCCCCTTAAATGAAATATTTTCAAAGTTGTCGTGGAAAATCAAAGATGTCTCGAGATGTCTTCGTGAAGTAACGGTAATTACGTAATTTCGCATAGTGCACTGTTCACCATGAGTTCTCTCCACAAGGTCAAACGATCAATAAAGAGGACTTCAACGCCCTTCGCTTTGACTACGAAAAAACGTCCTTACGTCTATGTGGCGAAACAATTAATGTCTTTTGAACCACCATCAAAATGCACCTGCCCATACTTCACTGCTTGTTCCTGAAATTTCGGTCAAAAACAGCACTGTAAAGATGGTCCCAGCCTCCAAATTCGCGAGAAAGGACCTCGTGTGACTTTTTCTGTACCCAAAAGTAAAGAGAACTTTGAAGGGGAGTCGTTTTACAAGCATAGATGATATTAACAACGCACAACTGAGAGAGCTAACAAGCTATACCAAAGATCAAGTTCCAGAAGTGTTTCGATGATTGGAAAAAGCACTGGCATATGGGTATGATATCTAATGGGGACCGCTTCAAAAGGGATAGCACTGATATAAAATTCTTTCGGAAAAACTCAAATTCCCGTTATTTATTTAACACACCTCGTGTCTCGCGAATTTTTATAGGAATCCATGTGTTTACACGAAAATCGTGTTATATTTTTGTATAAAACTCTAGAGAGAAAATTTTCGAAAGGCCCGAGGACGAGCAATATCCGTCGATTTTGGCACTTGCGTATGCGTACGATCGTTCTTGTTCCCTCTATTTCTCGTGGGTAAAAGTAACGAAAACGGAAGCGGTGAATCCCTAAGCACCATTCACACCCTTTAAAGAGTAATTTTTCCGCCGAGTAATGATAATTCACGTGCAAAGGGAACTTGCTGCTTATGATACTGATGTCAGTTGACGTAACAGATGACCTGGAAGGTGAGAATCGTGCAGATGATCGAAACGGTTGTTCGAAGTCGAATGTTTGAGTGAATGAACTCGGTGAATCGAGAAAAACTAATGGAATCTCTACGCCGATCACAAATCTAATGGTGTCCAAGTGGAGTAATTCATAGAGCCATCATGATTCAGTTAAGCGAAAGTCATAATACAATATTTTAAAAAATTATAATAGGAAATTCTGCATTTTCAAAGGCTTACATTATCGAGGAAAAGGAAGGGTGGAAATTTTAAAGGGGCGATTTTGGTTCAGAAATTAAATATAAGTCAATAAACAGACCGAATACATTCTAAGTTAGAAATTTATGTTGTAACGACTAAGGTATATTTTAGGAAGGCAGTCATGTAAAGGAGTCGGTCAAGGACAAATGATTCTGTAGAGCCCGTTTGAAATCTTCTACATAGACAAACTACATATAAAACAAATAAATTATTTTCTTCGGTCCAACCACCATTTTCTTAAAATATATTTTTAATTCGAATGATGTTAAATTGTTTTTAAAGTCGTTTCAGACCACGTGACTTTCTTGAAGTCATACGAGTCAATTATTAATCTTTAAAACTGTGTGCGACTAGAGTATGTGCACTTCGTTCGTATATTTGAATAGATAAAAAAAGGTTTCTATCAAAACATTATCTGGATATACCCATGGAAGCGATTTCATTATACTACTCTAAACAACTACAATTTCTAGTAAATAATAAATGCATAGAACGTGACTTCTTAGTTTCCAATTAATGTAAACAGATAAAATTGTTTATCGAAAATAATTTCGTTATTATTATTAAATTAAATTATCGTACGTTTTGGCGTTTACATAGCAAAAAATGAGCATATAGCAGCTTCATTTAACTCTTCCCTTTTCAGAAGTATTATGTCTTCACCCACACCTTAAAAAAGTCCGCTATACATTCGCACTAAGTATTCCGAGACTTCCGTTTTTAAATGCTATCTTTGTTGAAGCTGACATTGAAACGCATTCAAGAGCTGAGTTTTAATTGAAACTTCTAACGAGAAAAAATTGCAAATGAATTTGAAAATGGCGACCACAAGGAAGAATCACACCATCAGAAATGAAATGATTGAAAGTGAAAATTACGTGATCGTTAAATTTGAGTAACCTTCATGTCTCACCACTCCTAAGAGCATATTAAAATGGTGTACAATTCTTCCTAACAATGGTGTACATTAGTGTCACAACGCAAGTTCCAAATTTCAGTTCATTGCGAAATGTCTCGTTCCGTTCGCGATTTGACATTTCGCACTCCCACACAGTTGAGTCGCATCATCAAGTAGCCGAGAGCGATTCCCTTCCACCAGGAAGAAGTGCCGAGTGCGCCGCCGCGCTCAGCATCGCGGAGAGGGCAAGGACATATCCTAATATTAAAGGGGATGTGTCGTGCAGATTCACCTTGAAGGTCCATGACCCTGGGTTCAAGCGCCGGCCGTCCGCTCCCCTCCCTCCCCCTGCAGACTGTCGCCCCGAAATGGAGAGGGAAGTGGGGGAGATTATCGATCTGGCGTTAAAGCTGAAGTATCTAGGGGGTAGACTAAGATAGTGGAATTGAGAGTCATAGAAAATTGCGTTAAAGCCTGATCCCGCAGAATGGAATTCGTCGCGAGATGATCCATCGGATAGGTTTCATTGGAATGATTACTTCTGCTAAATGGAAAATAAATCCTCTGGCACCGATGTACTTTATTCATGACGATTATTAGTTGGTATTTGATTTGTTCCATTACAAAAAATGACAGATTTAACGTCTAATATAATGTATAATGTCATCAAAATCAAGTACTTGCATTGGAATTCATTTGAGTCCGCAATTTAAGGCAGCCTTTTCATTTTATTATTCTAATAGATTATTTTATCCATCGAGTCTTCTGAGAGAAATACTGATGAATTACAATGCGCAGGACATGGGAATATTTTGTGTCATATTACTACTGCTTTAGGTCTAATTTAATCATAATATACATAGATTAATGAAGTATGCATACAAATTCCACGGCTAAGGATTAACTAAGCCCTTATGAGACTCAGTTTTTTTTAATTAATTTGTGAGCCGGAGGTTAATTCAAGACTAAGTATTAAAAATGAATTTTTTTGCTGTCAAAGTAATTACAATGATTGGCAAAACTCGGTCCATTGCTACCACTGATATTTCACATTGACATTTAAAAAGTTGACTACTCCATATTCGTACATATTATCAGACAGAGATGACACGGATTTGCTAACAAGACTAACAGGTAAATTTTCAAAATGCATTTTCTAATTCGTACGATAAGCCACGACTTGTGAAGAGATATTCTTTCTATTTCGTTTGAATGATGTGATATGAGGATAGTTCGCTTCAGCTGAACCACGCCCTTGCGCTGCCGGTATGACGTCACTGCGATCCAGAAGAGGCACTGATAAATGTTTAACGCGCTATGGTCTCAGTTTATATTACGGACACGTAAAGGGTAGCACGTAAAGGGTAAGCATGGACTTGACAGGGGGCACCAACTCTCTCTGATCTCAGAGAAAACGTAATCTTGAATTCGCATTTATTAGGTAGGAATCCATGTTGCTTTAATGAACTTACATTTCACCTCCAATTAAATTAAATCAGGCTGCGTGCTGTGATTCAAAAAGTGGGACTCCTCCTTACAGTCCGGGATATTAAAGAAAATTAGTTCCTTGAAACTCATGGGAATTATGTTTGATCAATTATGGTACATTTTACTCTTGTTGACCTTGGAATTTATGGCTTCCCATGCTACTTGGTTTGAGACACAAGTATGCCTTATAAACGCCAAAGAGTCCTGTGCCCTCATGTGAATTATTAATCCCTTAAAACCTTTATTTTTCTTAAGAATTGGTATACAAACGTTAATTATTATAGAATCAAATGAAATTCGAGGGGGGTTTCATTACCAAGTGTACAGTTTATTAATTTATTCCGTACCATATATTGTTTAACTTGAATTTCTTTCAGAGAGTAATCTAATGTATCTGTAGTATCTACGTAAGGATTTATTTAAGCTTTAATACGAATATTGTCTTAAGAATATAAGATTGCTGTTGTTTAGACCACTTGTTTTTTAATTGTTCAAGTTGACCAAGAGGCTAGTTTTAATCACAAATAAATGAATAATTTTACTATAAAACCAATTTGCACTTACTTTTATAATATTTATTCGCACATATTTTGTTTGCACAATGAAATAACATTTCAATTCTTCAGAGAAGGTGTAAGATTTTTACAGTTGATTTTCAAATACTTTATAATCTTCCATTTCTTTTCCCTCACTGTTTAAATATTCCAGCGATAATATTTAATTTCCAAATATTTATTTCTACCGATGTATATAAGTCATGATTCACTTATGCTCTTACGTAAAAATGGATAAGGAAAAGGGATATTTTAAAAATCTCTTTGAAGAGAAGAGGAGCAAATAAATTTCGAGTGATTTGATCGTAGTCGTGACGGCTGGCAACGATTTGGGTACAGTTATTTTGAAATCATGATAGAATATAAATAGAAAAATAGTCAACTGGCGTGCAAGATAAGTTATACGAGTAGAACGTAGCTTTGCTGTCAAACGGTTCAATATTCAAAACAACTTTGCATGAAAAAATGTGATGATTTGTTAATCATGAGCGGGATCTACAGTGACATACTCGTATGTAGTTTGAACAGTTTATACAGGTAATTTTAGACATTTATACAGGAAGGCTTAGGTCTAAACCTCAGTTATTCATTCCACCTTATTGCAAGACTGCTCAAAAAGGAGTGTTTCTCGACCGCTCAACAAAGAAATACATGGAATAAAATACATACCATTTTCAACTGTCTATTTATTATATCAATACGCTGCTAAAATGTAAAACAATACTGCTACATTGTGTTTAAAAAATTAGTTTAAATTTTTTTATATTCTTCACTCAAATTTTTCAATTTCTTCGTACAATTTGGGGCTCCTCTGGAGGCAACGTCCAGATGTACTGCCAGGATAATAAAATTCCAAGCACCGAATCTACCCTCGTCTATAAAACCCACTTTCGGGTTGATAGCTTTGGGCGTGTCTTGAAATATGGAAAGGTTAAAGATTTGATCAATTCTATTTAATTAGCTTTGGAGAGTCCAATGGAAGTTAATGCGAAGGGGTTACAAAGAATGCAAATTACAAGTCAGTTACCCTTCAGGCTTGCCGGAATTGGGTTGGGAGCTTCTCTCGCTTCCTCTCCCTCTCTTCCATTCCTTAGACTCAAAAACTATCGTTCTGCCCTCCTTAGATGAGGACTCTTGTTTTTTTTTTGATCTGGAAGAATATTTCAGTTTGGCCTGCGGACGTACAAGACGTTGTGGACAAGACGTACCGAGAGACATCTTTTTTTCGTAGTTCCAAAATTCTAAGGATCATGGGAAAACGGTAGACAAATATTATTTTTGGACGAACATTTCTGATTTTGTTGTGTGCCTTGTAATAAATGTGCTAAGACATGTTTCTTCTAGCAATAAATCATAAAGTTCAATTCATTTTCATCAATTGATGTTCAACGAAATAAAATTAGAAAAATTTTACGGTGTCACAAAATTACCTTACCCACATTGCCATGCCATTTGCCTATTATTTATGGGTTAGGCAAATATATGTGTGTGTGTATATATATATATATATATATATATATATATATATATATATATATATATATATATATATATATATAAACCATAAACAGCGCGTACAGTATTCAACCCGAAGGTCGGTTTGGTAGGTGATGGTAGAGTTCACCCAGTACTAAGTGTGAATATTCACACATCAGAGTAGGGGGGTCAGTTCCTTTCCAGGAGGATCTGGTACCCGAGAAGTCACATAACTTGTGTGGAGCTGCAGGTGCCCAGAGTGCCCGGTAATCGAACCCAAGACCCTCCGTTCAGTAGTTCAAAGCTCTACCCCCTGAACTACTGCGACCCACACATATAAATAAATAAATAAATAAATATATATATATATATATATATATATCGATGATGCGGAAGTACTCACGAGAGCAATATAACTTTTGGACGGCACAATAGAACACAGAATAAAACAGATAACACGTAAAAGGACACTCACACTGTAGATTATTTAAGCTTTCGGCCTACTTCGAGGCCTTCTTCAGGTCAGACTCTGTCAGTCTGACCTGAAGAAGGCCTCGAAGTAGGCCTAAAGCTTAAATCATCCACAGTGTGAGTGTCCTTTTACGTGTTATCTGTTTTATTCTGTGTTCTATTGTGCCGCCCAAAAGTTATATATATATATATATATATATATATATATATATATATATATATATATATATATATATATATACCGGCACAGGGAAAGGAACTGGCCCCCCTACCCTGATGTGTGAATATTCACACGCCGTCGGGCTTGGTACATGGGTGAGCTCTACCGTCACCTACTAAACCGACCTTCGGGTTGATTACTGTGTTTATGGTTTATATATATATATAAATATATACACACACATTATATATATATATATATAAATAAGGAAATGTTTTTACGTTTGTGATCTGCTCAAATCCGCCTTCCTCACCTTTCCTGTATTCGTGTTTGCTTTGTGTGTTTTCCTATCCCCTTTCCTTTATCTATTTCCATGTGTGAAGTAATATTTGTTCGCCGTATGGCGGGATTTCATGTTTGAATGTGTGTGTGTAAATAAATAAATAAATATACATATAAACTTGGACAGCAACAAACAATTTAATAACACATAAAAAGAACACACACACGTTGTTTCTAAATAATTTCGACGGAATATAGTTCCGTCTTCCTCAGAAGAAACAGTAATACTGAGGAAGACGGAGCTACATTCCGTCTAAATTATTTAGAAATAACGTGTGAGTGTTCCTTTATCTATGTTTTATTGTTGGTTGCTGTCCAAGATTTTTTTTATTCTCCACTTCCGTGTTACTTCTACGAAATTATATATATATATATATATATATAATTGTTAATTTTTGTAATATTTCAAGCTCATTTTTCGAAATTCAATGACTGCAGATGGTAGCGGATCTAAGCTACTGAACGCAGGTGAGGTATCCCTGGCATAATACCAGTGACTGAAGTGATGCAAGTATTATAATCATTCAAGTCTCGTACGCAGAAATTCGTTCAAATTTTGGCCAGTAATCTGCCGTAAGAGTTAAGCTTATTTATTTTTGTAAACATTTGACTTCTAAAATTAATGTCTCTCGTCAGGGATTGATGTAGCGAGGGTTTGTGGATAATTAGGTAATACATTTTGCCATATTCAGAACGAGTGTTTTACTCGCTCGGAATGTATTCTACTGTGGTCTATTAGACTCATAGAAGGCTGACTGACGGCTATTGGGTAACGGCAACCTCACATGCTACACATTATTTAAGGTATCTCTTCGCAGTTGTCAAATATATCTCTGAAATATGAAAACCTTTGACGTGGTGTACCTTTCGGCTAAATTATCTTTTTCAATTTCTAAAGCAATTAACCTTTTAAAAACCAAGCAGAGTTTGACTATTTTAAATCGCCTACTGTTATGAAGTCACAATTCTTCGCACAACGAACCAAAAAATAATTTTTTTGCTAACCTTCAGATTTTAACTCTTGCACGTTTTCCGACTAATATGTATAAAGATTTTCAAGGCATTTCGATGCACGTGTCTTAGTCTAACAGCAATCTTAGAAGGAACTTGCATCTGTAATCACATTTCAAAAAAATTAAAACTATTGATCCTTTTCAATACTCTGAAAGCAAGAGCTTAAGAATTATGTATTTATTCCACAAACAGAATATCACATTAAAACAAATAGCATGGAAATTTTGATGGCATAAAAACAATTTGTGGATACCTTTGCGTATGAGTGAGGCATTTGTACGTTTTCTTTTGCTCTGAAAGCGGAACCGTAAACTGCAAATGTTGAAAAATTTTATCCTCCTAGAATAATAATTTTTAAGGGGCGTTTTTGTATATTATAT
This sequence comes from Hetaerina titia, assembly GCA_037158775.1. Taxonomy (NCBI): domain Eukaryota; kingdom Metazoa; phylum Arthropoda; class Insecta; order Odonata; family Calopterygidae; genus Hetaerina; species Hetaerina titia. The sequence goes on along the minus strand of CM073777.1, from coordinate 75,675,648 downwards.
TACGTTACGTATATAATTATAAATAAATTTCTAGAGTTATCCAGTTTTTACTTAATTTTAACCAATCTCTTGAGCTGTTTTCCAACAATGATTCGATTCTTGTCACATTAATCCCTATGCATTATATTCGCCGACTTCAATAAATAGACCGTTAATTCCTGAATGACTAATCGAGAGGAAAAAGCTTCCGCAATAATTTTTCAGAGTGATTAAAGCAATAATTGCTTTTCTCGAACCCCAATGAGCGTACAATCGTTCTGTGACACTGTCACGATTGCCTGCATCAATCACTTTGTCCATGCTCTGTCCATCAACTTCGATTTAACCCACTGGCCTCGGTGAAAAACTCGGCTCTGGGCCTTCGCTTCGCGAATAAAAACTGTGATTTGGCCTATTTTAGAGTGTGCGGTTGACCGTGGGGTATTTTAGGAAGGGACTCCCGAATTGCGTTCGATTTTTCTTCCAGCAAACGCTATTTTTGAACATGGAATGATATCCCTTGTGCACATATGTGGGCAATTAAAATGAGGCCATATAAATTGAGATTAAAACATAATCTATTGACCCACTCAACTGACCTTTAATGCGAAAAATGCGACTTGTTTATGAACATGAATTTCTTAGGATACCGGGAACACGTCCTTCGACGTTACAACGTCCATGACAAATACAGAAAAAATTGTTGATACCATGGCAATGTAATTATTTTATATGAACATACTGTAGTTACTTGTGTGAAGGGGCATTAGAAATGTACAGCATAAATCGAATTTTTCATTTCCCCTAACCCCTGTTCCTCTTCCCATATCATCTTGTATTTATTTCTTAAATTCAAACTGACAGCGAAATAATGCAACAATTTCAGAGAGTTAAAATCATTCGCCTTGACCGGGATTCGAACTCATTCGATCCCTCGATATCCGGCCGAGTGCTTTAACCAATTAAGCTACCGAGACGTCCTCTTACACTCTGAAATTTTGGGGGCTTTAAAGGAACAAGATGTTATGACGAAATACCGTACATACAATGTCACAGGCATTCGTAGTCGTGCGCGACGCGCCACAGTCCACGATGTTAATAAAGCCAATTTCAAACACTTAGGCTGTTCATACCTTAGACAAATTTCAAGAAACTCTAACAGTAACTTTAACGGAGTCACCCGCTATGTGTGACCCGGGATTCGGTCAAGGCGAATGATTTTTACTCTCTGAAATTGTTGCATTATAATGCACACATAGCGGGTGACTCCGTTAAAGTTACTGTTAGTTTCTTGAAATTTGACAGCGAAATATTTCGGGAATAAAATGCTTGAAACATAATTCGAAAGTTTCAGGAAAATTTTGCACAGTCGGCACTTGCTGATTTTAGTATAAACAAGTGCGGTAGAAACGTTTACACTGTTTTATAAAAAATGTTGATGATAGAAAGTTGTTTAACACAATGGGACAGGTAGACTTCAGAATACTTTATATCTGTCATATGAGCGTATAACATGAAGTATTACAAGGTGCCTTCAATTTCTAAGGTCTGGCATGTTTTTGACAAACCGCTTACACCAGAAAGTTGACCACCTACACTTCAAAATCTTGATTCGATGATCGCTGAAAGCGTTTCTGTAGCAGTCCTTTTGGCTCACTGGAAAATCGTTGATGGCCCTAGGCCGAAGCTCCTTGGTTGTCAGACAATATTCAGCCTTCTTTTAACTGTCACATCCGCGAACACACATTTCTCACACCCAAAATACCACCAATGCATGTTTCACCCAATTATGGATGATATCGATTGATATTAAGCCACGCAAGTGGAACAAATATATGCTTACACGCTGCCGCGTACTTTGTGTCCACTTGGATTTCCCTAATGTTAGCATCTCTTCTAATGTAGTTTCTGAACCAGGCCTTCTCGTATTCGATCTAAGACAACTATTCGCTTGTATGTAGATTTGGAGTGAAAAAACAGAAAGATTTGATCATTCAGATTGCCCAACTCTGGATTGTTTTGTCTAAAGACGAACGTGGAATCTTCACCTCAAGGCTCGACAACTAGAGGCACTAAATACATTATAAAATAGCTTGCCTTCCGCTGAAATAATGCAGAAGGGACGTTACTGAGTTGAATTTCTTTCAGGGCCATTTATCGGTGATGCAGGAGCCAGAATATATGGATTTCAGTTCCGTGTTTTTTATTTACCTCTCCTGTAATAAGTGCAGTTCTTTATCACCAACATAAACTGAGCCAAACTTTATTATAGCGTTGACATTTGATGTATTATTGTAAAAAGGAATCATTTAATAAGAATTATAGTCACTGTAAGCTTGTTAACTGATCTAACTAGCGAAGTACTACGTCTTGTCATTTGGAAGCATATGGTCTATTCATTTGAATGAGGATAGTTATTTTTTTATCTTATTTTTCAGGTATTTTGGCATGTCAAGAGCGCCTCTATAATTCTGAACTCGGTTGAAGGGCCCGCGTGCTGAAATCGTGCGATCTATGATATAAATAAATCTTAAAGAGTGGAGTTCATTGAGGTAGCGCCCTGAAATCGGGTGTTTTCTCAGTAAATTTATGATATAAATAGATTTTAAAGAGTTGAAGTCCATTGAAGTTACTCCTGCGGTTTTGCTAAGATTCCGAAATAGTTCTTTTTATGACAGCTGACCCACGGAAATGATAATGGTGATCAAAAACGGCTTTTAACTGTTAACATGTTTCTGGGTGGCTTTCATGAAACGTCATGAGATTGGGAGAGGTGCACGTAAATCACCAACCTCGGAATGGGACATATCGTAATTCTTCTTTCTCTGCTTAGAAACGGTGCCGCAATCAGATCAGCGCCGTTGTGGAGCAAAAATCCGTTTCCTCCCCCTTCCTCCTTATGTGTTTGCGGTCGTTGAGAATTGCAGTCCCAGCTGCAATCTAGCGATAATTATGCTCTTTAGTATTCGTGAAGATACTCATCAAATAGGCGCATTGTCCTCAGCAACCTCAATCTAAAAACTTATCGTGTTTCAGCGAGTCACGTTATGTTCGCACTTGTCGCTTGGGGGCAATCACCTCTTCACTTGCCTAGGCCGGCATTACATGACGGAATTAAGTCCCACGAGGAAATTCGGTATCACCCGCACGATGCAAATTTTATATCAAATCCCGTTAATTGGGAAGAAGGGCCATCTCAAAGGAGAGTTAATGTTTTCGTGGGGTCTGGACGTCTATCAAGTCTACGAGGTCTTTATATTCGTCCTTGATATACTGCGGTCTGATTTACGCTTTTTAATGTACTGGGGACGCTACAACAAATTATGACGAAAAGCCATATCGCGCGGCATATTTAAAACACAAGAAAACTGGGAGTTTGCTTTCCCGAAAATTGTCTTTTTATGCCCTTTACGCCCTTTTTGTACCAGTCTTGGTTAAAGCAAGCTCCTTTACCCGAATCCGTAGTTTTTCTTTGTAATTAGCGACGAGAGAACCAAGCCCGTGAAGGCCAGCACAAGAGCCGGAGCTTTCGAGAGCTTCGGAATCAAGCATTACGAGCATCCCATCACCACCGAGACACAGTTACGAGGAACATTAAGTTTATGAGGACAGCGTAGGGAATCGATTTATAATAATCTTCGAAAATTATATAAGAAATAATTACACATTTCATCTTGACTTCTGAAAAAAAAACAATTGCTTAAATTCTTGTGATGAAGAATGATTAAATTGTTATTTTTTCACTTGAATACACAAAGATTTAAAATGGGAAATTTACAATGTTAGAATGATACAATCCTCCAATGGAGTAGAGAAAGGTCAACATTTCATCTACCTATCCAGCATTCCATCTTGAATCTGTTTTCAAGAGCTTGTTTCACAAAAGGCGCAAATGACCTCAGCTGTCGGTCGCCTCCCCTGAATCTACTATATATATTTGTTTCACAAAACTAGAACCCGAATAACTAGACAGGGCACTTTGCCTACAAAGAGCTTACAAAATCAACCTGCTAATAATATGGTTAACACGCCCGATGTTCATATCGTATGTGATTTAAATTGTTTCGCACCATAAACAATTTACTAGTCCGCCAAAAACAGTCGTAAAGAGGGGGCCTGATTGTGATTTCTGTAACTTATAGCGTTTGATTCTGGATAGACAGTGCAGGGAATTAAATAGGGGAAGGAAAATGTAAAAGCATGCCTAAATATTAATAAATGAGAGACGTAGCTTGTAGATGATACCTTACTTAATCCAAACTAGCTACACTGACGAAACTTAAAAGCAAAAGCATCCTTTGACTGAAGAGTGTTTGCAGCCGAAGAGGGGATTTCAGTCGACTTAAAGAGTAGTCAAGACAGGAGGATTGCTGCCGCCCGTGATCGTCACTGACCTTCCGCAAGATATGCACTGGTGAAGGTCGCGCATGTCGGTGCACGAGGTAGATCACGTGACGTCGAGAGAACTGGCCCGTGAAATTTTTGCGGGAGCGTTCCAAGGCTGAGTGCATTTTATCCTGCGATATTTTTTTCGACAAATTTCGATCCCAATCTCGTATCTATGCCTCTTTCGGAATAAATCCACTATTACTACGCAAACATCACTATCGGAAGGAAGTGAGGACAGGGGCAGGGTCAATGGGTTCAACGCAACCCGAAGTCTGGAAATATAAAACTATAAATATAAACGCCATAAATTGTCTGTGATTTAAAGATAGAGCATCGCTTGCGATCGCCAATTTTTTTGTTAACAAATCAAATGTGGTTAGCCTTATCCATTAATTAAAAGTAAAATTCTTCAGAAAACAGCCAAAATGTTTTTACATTTGTTACATTTCTCTGACGCTTCATTATAATTTATCAGCACGAAAAATAACTTTTAAGCGTTTTTTCTCGCAACTAAAATTAGTGTTTTTTTCTGTTTTTAAGTAATTTTTAATTGTTATATCATCATTCAATTATTTAGCGATCAAACCCGATCTCACTACATTCAAGCAGTATTTTGTTCATATGGATTCATATAGAATTTTTTTATTCTGTCAGTTGTAGAAGAGACATTTTTAATTCCGCAATAGGTTCAGGAGAAAACATTTTCTTGTTATTTACGAGGACGGTCGCCACAACAAAGGTACTTCCGAAGTGGTAACCGGAAGCTTTCATGATTGCATAACGTTTCCTACTGATGTTGAAAGCATTAAAATAGTATTATATAATTATTGTTATTATTCACACGTTTAATTTAAAACTGAACATTTGGAAATTTGGGTTTACCTCGATTATTATTTCTTTAAATTTATGAGCACATAATGATAATTTTCGAAATTTTCATGCACTCATATCCCACGAAAAGATATAATTTACCCCTGATAAGTATTATTAACGATGATTCCTCTGAATTTTCGAGAAGCAGCTGTGAGGGAGGGAGGTGGTCTGAACGAGATAATAATCCACCCGCCAAACCGTGCACATTTCTCGGTCTGTTCATTAGAAAGCATCCGACTCCATTCCAATTGAGCTCCAAGAAACGCCTTTTAGTCGAAATCATTTCAACCTGTAAAAAGGGCACCACCTTATTACGCTTCAATTTAAGAAATCCCGCCCATTGAATGTAATTATCTCATTCGCGTTAGGAGTCGGATATTCCAACTCCGGCCGTCGAATCGTCCCCATTGCGTACAAAGGGGCCATGCTCCCAAAGCTTGAAGACTTCCCTTGAAGTCTACCGTCAAGCGTGAATTTTAGAGCAAGACCTTGATCCCATATGAACGCAGCGGAAACTCGTAATCGAAGGTCAAGAGTTGTGAAGACAAAAAACAGCGAACTTGAGAACAATAAAAATAAGGCAATACAGTCCACAAAACGCCTACCCCGTCCCCTCCTTGGAGTCCAAAGTCAAAGGTTTTGCTCAATAACCACTTTCAGGATTATCCATCCGATGTTATCGGCGGGCGTTCAAAAAAATACTGCACGCTTGCGTCCGTCTTAATTTCCTCCACGCAGCAAAACGAACTTCGGATGAAAGCACGAGGATTACATGCAAGGCTTAGTTCATTGGGAAATTAAAAATAGTTCATTGGCGACACCAAGAGAGTTATTCCAACACCACTTCGCATTAATAGGATGACCACAATGAAACTAATCATAACAATCAGAATATCGTCACAAAGAAATGTCTCGTACAGGCATGATCGACTGACTGTTGAACCAATCATACTCTGTTGTTCAGTTGCCGAAGCGAAATTCGCGGTCAAACCGACAGAAATAATTAGAATAACGTTAAAACTACCCGCTAACTAAACTACTATCTATATTCCAAGTGTATTCATCAAATCTCGATATATTTTGTGAACGAGATGGTGAGGTGACTATCTTACCGGCTTCCCACCCATAGGGTCCTGGTTCGTATCCTGGCGGCGTCGAATATTTTTCTTGTGGTATCTCGATCCCTACTTGAGGTGCCTTGTGGAGGTCACTTTGAGTGAGCTCGCCGTCCGTCGGATGGGACGTTAAGCTGCGGACCCCTTGGCGCCTTTCGTTAAGAGTAGGCTAATACCGACGCCGGGTTTCTCTACACCCTTCTCCTTTCCTGTCCATCCCTAATGGCGCAAATGACCTTAGCTGTCGGTCGCCTCTCCTAAATACTACTATATTTTGTGAAAATTTTGTCCATCACCCTCGAGCAAATGCGTTCATTGAAATACTGTGGTAACGCACAGTTAATATGGAAACCTAGAACCGTTGGTATCGTGTTGAATAATAAAAATATTGATCGTGAATTGCGTTATTCAGTGGTCATTACGAAAGATAATAAGCCTCGGCTACCTTTGATAAGCAGTCATATCAGTGGGCCTGAGCCCCGGCAAATCAGCTACTAGCTTTCACTAGAGCAACTGCACTTACTTCCTACACCTATTTCGATAATTACATCCTAAGCCAAATGGGGAATTGGCAGCATCCAATGTCAACAGATGAGAAGTGGGAAGGGGCCACTCTCGGGGACTTATTGATGTTGTTGTTTTCCATAAAAATAGGGGTCCTAATCCTATTAGCTCCGACATTTATTTGCATAAGCTTATATTTGTGGTCGGATCGAAGAATAAGCTTGTCTAAAAAAATTAATTGAATTTCAGGATCAAACCCTCCAAAATTTCCTCTTTAACTGTTTTTATTTTGCTATAAATATTATATTCTTCGATAATTCCAAACCTAGGCCTGGAAGCTTTTTGTAGGAACGTGCTCCCGATTTACATTTACATTCACATTTATTCTTTACCATGAAAACACTTGACGAATATGACCACCCTCACGGTGAAATTTTTCGGCATCATACTGGAAACTCTCTCGAATGAAATGTTCAATCTGTCCGCCTATTGGCCGAGGGCCACGCCCTTCTTGAGGCCTTACCGTGGCTTCCAAAGGACACGAAGCCTGAAGCCGCAACGTCCGCCAGCGCTCATTTGTTTCTTTTGAAGCTACGGTCTAGGGGGAGACGTTCCCTGTCGGCTTTCCTTTCTTGTTAGGTTAAGATTTCATAGGTGAGTCCTAGTTTTAAGTTTCTTCTTCTCGCAAACCACACTTTCACTTCAGCCATGTTTCTTTCTTCAATGCCATGCGTTTCTTATGTACAATGCCCCGTGGAGACTTCACTCACCGGGACGGTATATACTTGCCTGTTCGGGCAGTCTATGAACATTTCGCGCGCGGTTTCTTACCAATGGCTCCCCATTGCTCACATTCCAGTAAACCCTTCTGCACGGACTCATTATATATTCCGGGAAGAGAGAGGGATATCACAGGCGTTCAAAGAGGAAAGTCACTAAGTAATAATTTCACTTCACAGAGTAATAATTAGGTTAGGCCCAGATAGTTAAAATATACGTACATACGAGTATAATTAAATGAACATTAGCATGTAAACTATCAACATAGTCAAAATCTGATTAAAAATGGATCATTTTTTGCATAATTTCGTATACAATTTTCTCAAAAGATATTAAATGAAAATATAAAGTATGCAAAACATTGGTCCTAAAAGAGATCAAACTTGACCATAATCTCAGTGAATTATCCAAAACTAGTTTTCTTGTCCACTCAGGGGGGTTATTAAATTCAAAATCAGACTAATTTCAGCCAAGCCAAAGTGAAATGTTGACTTCGGCTCCTTGAAATCGAGGAAGGCCACCATGTGTATTAAAATTCGGCTTTAATATGCTTCTACAGCCATGAATGGTATTAAATATTTAAAATTACGTTGTCCAACATCCGTGATATAACTTTGGCGGCTTGGATAAACATTGGCATTAGTGAATATTTTTCGCTAATGCATCGTTCGAAACATTCTGTTCCCCCATACATAACGTAATAAATATCTCAAGTATCATAAGATGTCTTCAAATAGAATTTTTCTTCAATAAATACAATTTTTCTTTTAATGTCTTTACTATTCAGCTCCTCTTATTAATACAGACTGCCTAAATAGGTGGACTGTTCCACCTTCTCTAGTTTATATCACCCAACTTTACATGTCTCCTTATTTTTTGAGAATCTCAATTTCTCACAGTTAATTCTCATTCCATACCTCTCACACTGATTCTGCAATGTCTACGTAATTTAGCCTGTTGGCAGACTGACAAAATTAAGCTTTGATCATCTGCAAATCAAAGCTATTTAAAGAGTTCCCACCTACTTTCAATCCTGCATCCAGCTCTTCCCATAACTCTCTTACCACTTTCTCGGATTACTTAAAAAAACAGGTGATAACCGTCATCCCTATTTTACTTCGTAACTATCTGCCTTTGTTTTTTTGAGTTGGTTCCGTCACATTTCAACAATTAAGCTCATACACATTTTCACCACTCTGCACGATATGTTTTGAGATACGTCATTCCCTACCAAATTTGTTTCTCCAAACGCCGTTGCACTAAAATATCCTGAAACTTTTCATTTATTATTTAGCGTAATATGTCACCATACGAATAGCTCGTGATATGAATAATACATGTTCAACAAAAACCCTTTAGTCAACCTCAAGTGAACCGCTAACTTGTCCTCATCATGGCCCCTTTGTGTTTCGACATTTTAGATTATAGACCATGAACAATTTTTTCAGTCATACTGCAGTAAAACTCTCAGTAATTACGATGAAAATATTCCAAGACGAAATTGTTGTAAAAATCCTCTTGGCTTGTCGTGCAGACAACGGTTTACATGTTAAATAACGGTATTCATCTCTACTCACATTGTAATGACGCTACTCTGTTTCCCTCCGGCGGTTGTCCCTGGAATATACGGTACGAAGAAGCATTCTGGAAGCACGTGGTCCGGCATTTGCTGAAAGAGGAATGTACTGGGAATTAGAACTTTATCCCATGACTCTTCGTGAAGACGACATATTCTGCTGAAATAATACGACGCCGTAATTAGCCTAGGCTAAGAGAAAATTCTCCTAGATAGGTAAAGCACTAAGCCTTAAGTTATTTTTGCAAAATATATTCTGAACACATTTGCAGAAAGTCTCGTAAGTGAGGAGTTAAAAAAAACGGGATTAGGTCATTTACGTGGTGAAATCTTTATAAATTGAAATGCATGTTTGGATGACTTAAAAAAAAAATCGTGGCATGTAAAATGTGAATTAATGTCCGCGAATACCTCTTGGACATATTTTTCACCCATGAATCGAAGGAATAGTACAGATTTTCGGCCAGATTAACCAGGTTAGTGATGCGCCCACACACTAGAGGTCGCGGGTTCAAGTCCCGTCCCGGGAACGGTTGTATTGCCAATTCTGAAGGTTCAACCCATGGAAAACCTGGTGGCATGCCAAGAGTGGCTCATGGGGATTTTAGGGGCACTTGGAACTATCCGAAGCGTCGCAAGAAGAAGAAAAATTAAACGAGTCTTTTAATTACAGTTGATGTAGACCAAACGCTCCTTAAACGAAACAATATTCAGGGGATAACAAATTGTTTATTTTCAGTGCATTGCAATTCAATTCATTGTACGTTTTCCTCATTGTCACTTTAAACAGCTAGAACAGAACATGCGTTCACGTGATTTTAAAGGTGGGTATTCAGCACCAAAAATACTTTTTGGAAAGCCAGAACAATCACTCACATGAAATAAATCAAAACAGTCAAGGAAAAAACGAAAACCTTGGAGTATGTTTCAGTTTCGGGAGACAAAGGAAAAATATAATATAAGGGCGCGGCTTTCTTACATTTTTATTGAGTCTACGTAATGGGTGGAATCTTTCGTGTTTTAAAGGCTCCCAATTTTATCAAGTGTGAATTAAAATCCACATTTTGCACATTTTCATTTTTTTGCGATCTTATCACATGTTCCGTCACGTCAACGATGTTAATAAGTTATCACATGCTAACAGCATAACGCGACAAAATTCAAACTCGACGGTCAAGATGACCCCGGCCACGAAGCGTGAAGAAGAACAAACCCAAAAAGTATGGAATGTTGCCAGGACAAATCCTTCTGAAACGAACGCTATTGGGTCGTCTTTTTTTAGTGGAAGGAGAGATGCGGCTTTGGCTGGACGCGGGTGCAATGAGCGATTAATAGAAATCCCATACTATAATCCCTGTGGTGACATTTGGTTAAGTTGCGCAGGAGTCTCGGTGCCGTTCACCTCACTGGCGGGAACGACACGCAATCGGAAATCGTTAAAGAAGAACGTCCCTCCGAAAGATAATGGTCAGGGAATAAGCTATATGACACCCATTTAATTAGTCGGTACTTAACTCTTTAAGTTCCAGCAAACTAGGCGCCACAAGATTAATGTATACAAATATAATAGATGTAACAAAAACCGTGTGATTAAATGAGAAAGAATAGTCCTAGAGTCGCAGTAAAATTGTAAGGGGAGACCAGAATGAAGAGTTAAAGGAAATGGACTGCAGAATTAATCGATACAAGAAATCATTCTTTCCAAGCACGATAGCAGGCCAAAACAGTGTGAACCATTACTTACGATAAAGCAATCAGTAATTATTCCAATGGCTGGTAACTGAACACTCCCTGCGCCTCGCCCTTGTATCGCCTTACAGGATGAGATGTAGCCGTAGAAGTGTTTATGAATTACTACGAGAAGAGGCCGATTTCATTTAAAAAATAGATTCTTTGAGTTCGGAAATTTTAACTAAATAAATAAAGGGCATCTTAAATAAACATTTTTTAAGCAAAATGAAACAGATATAAATGTCCCATTATCGATCATCCCATGTTTTCGTCGAATAATAACAACACAACCACATACCCATTTATAACCGAGAAACTACGCGAGAAGTAAAAGATGACAAGCAAAGTATTTTCGCCAAAAGATCTAATGAAACGTTGTGTGAGATGTAGGCTGTAAAACAAAACATGTGGCCTTCAGCTAATAAGGTATGGAAGAAGAGAAAACTTACATCTCAATATTTTAGACAAAAAGGTCATCATAATTGAGGAGAATCTGTACTATTCTGTGAGGACGTGTGAGTTCAATGGTTGGATCTCTGGGCTACTGGCCGAAGGGTTTCGATCTCGGGTGACGCCTCTGGTCACCCTCGGCTTCACCCAAGCTACGCAATTTTTCGGGCACCAAACCATCCTGGGAAACCATAAGCGGCACATAGAAAGGAACCCCCCCACCCTGTTATGTGAATTTCAACCGTTGTTGGACTTAGTACTGGATGAACTCTCTACATTATCCTATCAATCCAACCTTCGGGCTGATACTTGTAGTGGTTGATACAGACACGAGTTTACATTTCTCCTTCTGTTATAAGTAAAGATGTTGGTTGTGTCGGGTCACCTCGGTGATCATTCTATTTGCCATAGATTACCTGTATTTTTGTTGTTTGCTCATTCATATTTTCTTAAGGTTACCTGTAATTGGTGATCAGCTTCGCTTTGTTTGCAATGAAAGGCCGTTAACCTTGGTGTATTTTCCTTTATAAAAGAAGCATGTTTCCAATGGTGCTGCTCATGTTCAGGTTATGAAATTTGTTGGGTTTGAGGTCACAACTGTGTTCACATATTAACACCCTTGGCTAACTAATGGTAGAATGGGATTTATAGTATATAAATTTCTCTTTCATGTCGTTTGGTGGCCAGAGTATGCTGATGTATTGGCTGATTTCTTCTTTATGGCTGCCATCATTTAATTTATCACTTCGAATTTGTACCCTTTACTTGAATCCAACCTTATGCATTTTAGTTGTTCAAACTATTAGTAGGAAAGATCGAATGTGGAAGAATAATTTGTCTGAGAACTATCTGTTTCGCTCTAATTTGCTTAAGGATAATTTGCTGATAAAATATTCCCTCTCTTTAAACGTCTGAGTAAAAATATCTGTTCTCCAGAATGATTTTTTTTCAATAGTGACGTAATTTGACTCGTAAGCAGATTGATAGCAAGTACCCTGGAATGTCCGCACGGATATGATTTTCAAATGCGAAATCAAGACCCGATAACAGAATTAGGGCACCCAATGCAGATTAAAAATATATATTTTTCTCTCACGAGCGGACGTTCATTTGGAAGTGTGTGACATGGAGGACCAACTGGGGCAGTTGCTTTTGCAGATTTTCAAAAGGAAGAAGCTCCTCAGTTTTCTCCACATTTCAAAGACTGTACGGTTTTTACCGGAATGTGTATTACTGGATAAGCGTACATATAGTGGGTATGGCATACTTCGAGGAAAACTTGCGGTTAATAGGAGTAATGAGCGGGTTACGAACGAATGTGGATTGAATAAAAAGATAATAGACGACCATGAGAGAACTGGGTCAAGCTGGTCTGGTTGTATTAAGAGTATAGATGACAGTTGAATCACCAAAGAGCTATCGAAGAGGAAGAGATAAGAGTAAATGGCTTGAGAGGAAAGGGTAGACTGAGAAAGTGGTGGATGATTATAGTCAAAAAACCTTAAGACGACGAGTATTAGAAATCTCAGGAATGACCATATATGAAACTAAGAATGGCTTTAAATGACGCAAAACAATTATTCTGGGGTAAAACAATGCGGAGGAAATTTACGAATAGGTGTACCCATGTTTCCTGATATATCCTTGGATATATCCTTTTTGGTGTTCCCTTGTGATTCCTAAATGCGGTATGCATGGTAAACTATTAGTTGTACGATTGAGGATTTTTGGGTTCGAATAAGTTACAGAATTGAGCTCAACGGTTTATAATTGCGTTTGATAGCTAATAAAATATATTACAGGGAGTGATAGCGCGCTGCAATGAGTGAAAAGGGTTTTAGCGTAAATTTTTAAATCACCGTAGTTTCCAATTAAGCCCTAAAATAGTGCATAAAAACCCTCAAAAAATTGTGCAATTTATTTATAACTCCAGGAATTAACATTTGAACGTTCAGAGGTCTCTCTTCTCTTGTTGCCTAACTTCGCCGAATTTCACTCATCCCTTCTCCTTTCCGGACGGCCCTCCCTCATGAATGGGTATACGTTGTCAAATACCGATTCCCTTCCCCGCATTTCAAGAAAACGCCTCTATTTCCAAGGAAATGTTAATCCTAATTCCCTTGACGTTTTCCCACTTTCATTCAATATACTTCCCGAATCAGTAAATTAACGGGCCTGACTGAGGACGAAGGTCTTGATTAAACGTTTACTGGACGTCGTTTTAAAGGGGAAAAAATGTGAGTGGGATAGTAAAGAAGAATTCACGAGGCAAAATAATTTCCTGAGAAAATTAGGAGAAGATAAGGAATTGGAATTGAAGAGAAAATTAAAGTGAGCGGGCTAATGAATGACATCATAGTGGCGAGAGGATTAAGTGAGGTGAAGGCGGCCGCATGGACAACAAGAAGAATAGCACGTAAACATTAAAGGAGCTGATAAATGCAATATCACTACGAAACTAAAGTTTTCTGAATTTCTTAAGACTCTACTTTCCACTCTACTCTATTTACGATGATATCTCACTTCAGGAAGTGAACTTTAAATTGTCACTGTACTTTTTGTCACTTTCTCCGTAAGTACATACTCGTAGAGAGGAAGCTATGGTAGTCATGAGAAAATTAACCTCGGAAGTTAAATCAAATAGCTTACCCACATAATTGAAATTATTGATTAAATTTAGACAGAAATCAACGCACCGGAATCCGTACAGACTGCTTGCATACAATTTCCTCGATTTTAATCTTCTAATTGTAGATAGAGTGATTGTCCACAATTTTGTTGCGTCTTTTCTTTGGCACGAAATTCTTTCATCGACGACAGGAGAAGTAGGATAACGTGTCCTTGGCTCAAATGAACACATATATCAGTGTCATATTTGGGATACAGTTTAATTGAGCTTCGAGACAAAATGGGTCCTCATTCCAGACGAGAACGCATCCGTGCGCGAAAAACTGTCTCGGGGTCAAGTATATACGTCACATATGCTAATTTAGCCATTCTTTTTTCGGTCTGATGTTTGGTTGATGATTGTGGAGTTCCTAGTGTTCATGTTAATATCCTGTTTAATTCTCTTGATATATCTTCTTTCTCGCTGTCTTCTTAATTTCATCCACCGTCTTCTCCATATATGCGTCCCTTGGTCTTCTATCCCAAGGATAAATCCCCTCTTATAATCTTCCTAATGAAGCCTCTGGGTCTTAGCGCAAGTCCAATTCGTTTGGTTCTTCTTCTTTCTCGTACTGTAGTCCACTTTTCTCATTTTCTACTCGGTTCTATACGTTCTCTTTTCTCCTTTTATCGGAGTTCCTCGAGGCTGGGCGTTCAAATTACTATATTTCTCCGTGGACACACAAGAGTGATTGAGCGATAGTCATTCCAGAACCGCGAAAAACTTCCATTAATCAGATAGAAAAAGAGTTATATTTCTCAATTTGAATTCGTGTACTTTGGTTGAATAAGGACGGAAAAAATGCTGAAATTTGAAAAATGTTGAAAGAAAGTAGCTGATATCTTTCAGCTTTAAGAAATTATATGGAAGATTTCTTTTTGCTTCCACGATTGGCAAATTTTCTCATTCACCCCACTACAGTATCGTCAAGGTTTCTTAAGATTCCTCAATGTGTCATTCGTTTAAAAAATTGACACGATGTTTGCTTGGATTACGTGCTGGTTTAAATGGCCCTCACTGTCAGACGAGTCGGGTAAACATAAGACGGAAAGCTTCGAGCGTCTTTTCTGCCAGTTCTTAATTTTGTCATGTAAGCGTCAATGAATAGCATTTAATGCATTTTTATTGTTTTCAAGTATAAATATAATTGCATTTAATTTATTTTTGCACCCTTTTTTAATACTACAGGTATACATTATATTTTACGAAGGTAGTGCATACTTGTACATTTCTGTTTGGTGAGTAGTTCCCGTGGCTACTAATGAAATAAAAATACTTATTGCAAAGGGCCATTTTTAGGAATTGCTCTCTTATATTTAGATTATCAGCTTAATTATATGTAATAAATTGCACTTTAAGGTCACGATTTGAAATTAAATCTAGCAAAAACACCGTTTACGCCTAACCAATACCTACTCTCCACCACGTCGGAAATATAGGGGACCTTTTTACAATATCTTTTTCATATTATTGTGATATTTTAACTTATCATAATGAGTATAGTTAGTTAGCATATACAAGTAAAATTGTCGCAGTGTATATTGCTGTTTTAGCCCTTCCTTATTCCAGTATAGAGGTCAGTCACACATTATTCCTTCTTAATACATTTTGGACTCCAAATTTGGGTTTTTTCCGCTTTCAATGGATTTCATGAATCTCCAATTCGCAATCAGTGGTTAGCAACGAGACAGTGGCGAAGTTTTCTGCCAGTGACCCCTTGCGACCTTCCCGCTAACAGTCTGCTCGACCCTGACTTTAAAAACTACTAATTTAAAGGGTCATTTCGCCCTGGCCGGAGTGAAAAGAGTAAATAATATCTTTAATGCAGACAACATTCCAAATCCATAGCAATAACATTTCAATATTTTAAATACATTACTGATGTAGAATTTTTTATCCTAACGGTATTTTTTTGTCCTAATAAATTGATTTTTACTTTTTATTAATCACTTTCAATTTAATCGACGTCTCGATCGTCACTTCATCGTGAATTTTATAGCTTTGATCATGATAAAAAAAGTGAACTTACTTTGTTATTTATGACATAAAACCTACTACACCAAATTGACACCTTGAATCAGTAATTTATACTGATAGGTTTTGCATTCTACCCACACGAAAATATGCGAACACAGTTTTCGGTGAAAACATCCATTCATCTAATATGCGGATTTTCTACAGATGATTTAATTTGAGAAAAAGATTGTCGTTAAAACAATGCATATCGATCAAGAGTATTTGATTAGAGAATAACTTATCGGAGAAATAAGAAGCAAACGGGTAGAGATAAGTTTCTTGACTCAGCCGAGTTGTAATATTAGACGTATGCATATGGGTGTCACTATGTAAATAAAATTGTGCAGAGGTATCTACGGTAAATATTATTTTCCAACGACGGTAGGATGGTACAATGTTAAGCGTAAAGAGCGTTCAACTCTATGCGTATCAGCGTGACCGTATCATAAGAATTTCACGCTCTAAAAAAAGTTCTCCATGATTTCAGCACGAAAGAGAATTAATGCAGAGATATTCTAAAAACTGGAGACGTTGACGCTGCTGTTAGAATTGAATTGTTTAATTGCTCCAAATTTAGCCACTTTTAATTTTTTCTCGCTTTTCCAACCACAGGAACAACAAATTAAATCACAAATGCACAAGCCCTAGGAGGAAGAAAAGCCACCCCAATGAGGATCGAACCGCGACCTTTGGATTAGGAGGAGAGGGAATTACTGAAAAATGGAATTAAATATGTGCGTAATACAATACTATCATTCTACTCCCCGTGCAGCGATCCTAGCTGAACCATTGTTATATTCAAGCCACTTGATCGTTTATTTCTCAATTAATCGAAATATATCCGTTAATTAATGTATATATACCCATTTAGCTATACACACCCACAGTAATGCACTCAAAATCGCAGTACTGGTAGAGGCTAAAACAAATATCAGCATGCTAAAGTGTATAAAACGATAGTATTTTGCTATCGTTTCCCCTTGTATCTGACCGACCACTTGCAATGAAAATTAGTCATTAATTGACGGTCATTAAAAATGTTTGCATCTGGGTGGGAGGCTTTACTTAAAATCATAAAAGGGTGATGACATCTAACTTCACGACAGAGAGAGAAAATGGACAGCCCATGGTTATCAGTTGTCTCAAAATTTGATTGATCGTATTAACGCAATACTTTCCACTTTGTGACAACTCATCGTACTCATTAAAATTGACCTAACTCAAAAAAAAGTATTAAAAGATTAATACTGCGGGATTATTGGCCTAAGCAAGCAGAAATAATACTAGCAATAATCTAGTATTATTTTTATCACAGGGAGTGAAATTTTATGGAATATTTTTCAAGTAATTTCTATGGAAGAATGTACAGATTTCAAATCCCCGATTGTGCTTGCCCACAATATCACAAATGCCGCTCTCCGCCCCACTCGGAACGACAGATAATCTGAAACTCGGCATCATTTGTGGACACAAGGATTGCTCGTAAACAAAAGGCGGCGGGATGTGACTTCGTTGGATAATTTTGGCTCATCCTGCGATAAGCATGGTTGCGTGGTATTTACCGATATCCTTTACCCTTGGTCCAATAAATTTGTTTACAAGAGCATGTTAAGTGGGCAACTTCAAAAGGACCCGAAACTTTACTTTGTGTATTCGTAATCCGCCATTGCTTCCCTTTTTCATTTCACTTTTATCTTACTGAGTGTATGTCAACCAGGGGATAAGCTATGAATGGGGAATTCTACACATCATTAGAAGGAGAGAGAGAATACAAAACTTTCGATTAATACCTTTCTTTAACTTTGATTGACACCCTCGAATAAAAATATTTCGTGGTCATTTTAGAAAAAAAATGAGGATCATTTACTTCAGCTAGTCGATCCAAATGAAAAGAATTAATACTTAAGAGACTTCGCTGTTAAGTATAGCGCTCCATTTTCGTGTGTTGCAGTTTTGACCATCATAATTTCTCAGTTTACTATATTCGTTCGCTCATATTTCATTCGTATTTGGTCGACCCATCGATATCCATGAACTTCATCAGAATGAAAAACTCCCTAATTTTCTGGACTATCCGCATGCAAAGCTCCTCCAATTTCTACATTTTACGTTATAATTTAGCATTCAAAATGTTAATAAAAATTGGAGTAGTAATAAATACCCCTATAGACAAGTATAAGATATTGACATGCGATATTTTAGTACCTCGCAAGCCACCGGTGGAGTGTTTGTCAAGGGATGAATGCGTATATACCAGACTAATTTATGGTAAATGGTTCGATGTATGTGGTATAGTATTATGTTTTGAAGTAATGATATGGTTAGTAAAAAATTGTCAATGGTTATCATTTGAAGCGTCGTTTTACAATGAATGTGAAAAAAGCATCCATTACATGCGTGAAGCCCATCTATGGTTTTCAAGTTAAAGCGGAGACCCTCCGCAAAAGTGGCACAACACTAGCTAGCTAGTGCTGTGTCACTCATTAACTTACAGTTACACTAACAGTAAGAGGCTAGCTAGTGCCAACACTAGCTGGCGTCTTTCAATTTAAACATTCATGGCACAAAGGAACGAAATTTTATACATTCTCCATATATTTGTCGCCACCATATATCAATGTAGTGGATAATTGTTCTACGAAATAAGACGGACAAAGACATTGCATCACCGTGTGACTTTGAGTTTTCTTTCATTCTTCCTCCTTTGGTATTCAGAAATATTTGCACGGCGAGGGATTCAGCCTTGCAATAATACGCTTAATATTAATTGGAAATTTAAAAGCAAAACGTCTTAATATGTTAATTACCCAGTTGACGTGAAGCGTGCTGAACTGGGTTAAAAATCATAACATCTACTTGCCCCTCAATATGTTTAGTTCAATTCACATGTACGAGCTCCTATATTTCTCGCACAGATATCAGTTCATCCTCAGTTATTTACTGAAAGTAAGCTCTTACGTTTATCAATTTTGAGCATGCATGCATTGCTATCGAAATATGTATTAGTGCGTATTCTTCGTGAGAGGAGCCGAATCATCTGATAGAAAAAGTGCATCTTTGGAAATTTAAAAAAGAAAGACTTCTTTCAACTGACATGAATTAATGTAGCGCTTCATTCACAAGCGTAAGAAATATTGTTCACATTATCTTAAATATCCCATAAAAAATGTCTTTAATTTCACGGATGGAAGAGTGTAAAGATTTTATTGTGAGTCACGAGAGCAATCATGATCATATCCCCGACCCATTGTTCATTACGACTACTCGAGAAGAAAATTTCTTACTTTCAGATCTAATGCGCTCAGCATTATACATAGCTATTGATACGATAATGTTAATGAACGACTATTATTTTAAAAAGAGGCATAAATTTAGATCTTGCCGATTTTAACGTAGAAGTGTGAACATTAACTGTGATGTCGTTGATTAATTTATGATCAGAAGAAACCTTTTGGCCCCTCACCACCACCAACTAATTACCAACGGTTACAGAAAATCAATCAATTATTTCTAACTACCAGCCAATTTTCCTATTCTATCCTGACACTAATGACACAAAAATTTACTTTCGAAATATCCGAAGTTTAAATTAGCCCTCTCGCATCGTTTCGGAGCGAACGGGTTACAGATAATCGCCAAAGTCCTTTTCGTACACATAGTTTTCATTGGTGACATTTTTATTCACGGGGCGGCAAAGTTGCATAATTTATTATTTTTTTAAATGCGTGCGCAGGGTGGTTTATTCGTTTAGTCTATACGGCTAGTAACGACGATGGCATTTTGGGGGATTATTCTATGTATTCATGGGATATTCTTCTCACTAGTAGATGACCAAAAATATCGAATTTTCCAACCCATACTGATTGGTCTGTAGTGTACGATAATTTAGTTGGATTGCCAAAGAAACCGGCTCATCCACCAACTTCAAGTTGGCTTTTGCAGGCAAATGCACTGGCTCGTCCAAAAAATAAAAAGGTCGTGGTTATATACTAAATTCAATTGAACTTCTTCACTGGAAATCGACCTGCTCTCATTTTAAGAACCTAGATGCTTTGTGAAGAAGAGAAAATAGCCAAATAACTAAATCTCTCATATTCAATATGAGGGCGCGGGGGGGTTTTCCGCTCCATGTTTTCTCATAATGAAAGAATTCTCGTTGTTGTCTCCAATTGGTTGATCTGGTGATCAGAGCGTTCATTGTTTGACAAGACACTGTCGATATTCGATCCCGTCTTCGCAGATGCGCAGACCAGGGAGGGGGTGGCTTCGTATATTTCAATTAATGGCTAATTTTCATCGCAATGTACGCATGTCTAGACCAATGACCACAAAAGCATGTTCGTCAAAAAAGATGTCTTCGATCTCACCAAAGATAAGAGTCCCGACTGGGTGATTGGGGCCCAAAGTCATACGTTCAGACACGCACGTGTGCCTTCGAGAAATCCCGATGGGCCACTGGGGAGAGATTCCCCAAGGGGTCGAGGGGCAGGCCAGGGGAGAGAGAGAGAGAAGGGACGGGCGATAAAAAAGAGCCTAAACGCTAGAGGGAGCACACAAAGCCGTTTCGCAACAAAAACACTTTAACACCAGCCAGTTGCGTTTCTGGAATCACTCATTCACGTTCGTGGGAGTCAAAAAATCTTCCCCATTGACGCAAGCATTGTCCAAGAGGGCGGAAGTGACCGGTGACACGCGCGCCACGTACTTTGGTCTCATACAGAGAGGGCGGAGTAATGAACCAAAGATGGTTATGGGGGCAGTGTAACCGGCTGCACGCCAACGCAATCGAAACGGTCGAAGTGGCATGCACGTTGCAAGCCAGTGATAGCAGTAAACCGGCTACTAAGCCGATGAGGTCCGACCAGCCACTACGATGCTCATATTCACTTCAAGTGATCGCCGGCTACTGTGGCATTGGCAAGCTTGGGAGCATTTAATATGTAGTATTATTATCAGAAATGCGTTGTTCAAAGCATGTAACTCTAATAAATATGTCTGCACATGTCCGTGTGTGCTAAGTACTGTATGAACGCCTTTGGCTGTACACTATTTCTTTCTCGGGCTCATCATGCTTTCTTATACCCCTTCACGTGGTGTTACCTACCAACTAGGGCGCCATCCAAATGCCTATTCGTTATGTGCCTCTTACCCACCATTCTTCCCTTCCATAGTCTTTCAGCAAGTCTACCATCCGTTCCTGCCTCCCTTCAATTCCACATGCCGACACTCTCAGACCACTACTTCATCTTCTTTATTTTCTGTCCCTAATCCCACATCTCAAAAGTCTCGAATATACGTATTGTGTAGGTACATTCGGCTCAAAATTTCTACAGATAATAATAATAATAAAACGTCTTCATTGCGGCGAGATTGAGATTAGATAGTCCGTTCTTCCATCTAACACTATATAAAAAAAAACCATAAACACAGTAATCAACCCGAAGGTCGGTTTAGTAGGTGATGGTAGAGCTCACCCATGTACCAAGCCCGACGGCGTGTGAATATTCACACATCAGGGTAGGGGGGCCAGTTCCTTTCCCTGTTAACACCATATAGCAGCACGTAAAACAGTTTTCATATTGGGACAACATTTGAAGCGTAAACAGAAGGGCTGCTGTATAAGGATTAAAATCTGTAGAAGACAGGAATAGCTGATGGAGTGCCGGACCCTAGAGGAAACATTCAATCGACCAAAACATTTGGCGCAGTTCTTTGAAGCTTATAAACATGCCCAAGGAGGAACGTCAGAAGACTTATGAGAAGTGAGTAAGGACACGTATTATCGGAGTGAGTTGGATTTAAAGAAAAACGAAGTGTTGGCCTTGGTGGGTGAGAAAATACGACCAGAACTATTTTAATGGTGACAGTATCGTGAAGAGAGAGGTGGGTGAAAATCGTATATATAGTTGGCTATTACTTTTACCACCACTTGATAGGGCAGATATGATTTTTCCAAGGTTTCATAAACGGTTTAGTGTCAAATAAAAAATAATCGATGAGGTTAATCCAATAGTTTGTGCGCAATCCTTCTAAGCGCACGGCAACTCCAACGATCTCTGCGGTACTTGGGAGACGAAAGGTTACCCGGCGTATATTGCATTCAATAGAAATACGTGCTGTAGCCTCTTCGGTAGTTCCACAGCATCCTTAATAATTCCGTGAAAGATACCTAAATGTCTGGCCCTCAGATGTGTGAGTGCACAGGATCGTATTGCAGAGTAATTTAATGGGTCAAGAACCTTCTTTAGATGGCCCTCAAGAATTCTCGATGAGCTTTTGTCGAATGCATTTATATTAGCTGTTAATTGTAGCTTCTTTCCATGGAAGTGAATTTATTAAATCGCCCAGAATATCCTGAAACAATGATTTAGGAAAAAAATTGAGCCCAGTAATTCGACTACGAATCTTAAAAAGACTACAGTTTTGGAGAATATGTAGCTAATTATTAGCAATAGTCTACTGACATAGGGTAGGTTTTTAATGAACCCTGGCACTATTGTACTGTAAGCTATAACTAACACGACAGAAGTATACTCTTCAAATGGCTTTTTATTTACAGTAAATTTGTGTTTTGTAGCAATAAAACGCATTAAAAACAACTAGAAATTTAAATAAGTTAAATAAACCATCTGTTTATTAATTCGCAACAAATTGAAGTACGTGATTGCTGGCGGCAAAAAAACTATTTTAGATTCGTGAATAACGACAAATTTTATGAAAATGCCACTACCTATGTACACTGTTTGTCTTAAATCTTCACATTACCGTTGTGATGTATACACCATAATTTTCGATCGGGCAAAAATTGGAATAGCCTAACATCTGCCCTGAGGTCAGAAGGCCACGTATCTGAGCTTCCAATCTTCCGCATCCGACCCGACTTTTCTGAACTCTTAAGGGTGAGCAGCATGGAGCCTACGTCGTGGAACCCGCCGTGTTTGAGGTCAGCCTTGGAATGGATTCCGTCATCTTGTGCCTCGCCGGAGGCACAATTTCTTGTCCCGAGAAAGCGAGCTCTCGGGGAAATTTGTTTTCATGTGGATGACGGAATCGAGCGCGTGGTGCTGCTTACCGGTTTTCTACTGGCCCCTAAACACATGACCAGGTAGATTGACCAGACGCCAAATGCAAGAGAGGATTTATTTTATACATTTACTCGTTGCATTTGCAGTTATCACATACTACCGAGTCTGATGATGCCCGAGGTATGATAGCATAAGGACTATTTCATTTTTATTGCTCGAAAACTGATCGTCACGTTATGTCACATATAAATCCATTCGACGCACTTTCATTCCTGCATCTTAGAAGAGCCCAGGAAAAAAATATTCTTTGGATATGCAACTCTTTCCACCCTAATTAGGGGAAATTTGGCTATATGAGACCTTAGCTGATAAACAGATTTTCAACACTACTGCAAATTGTCCTTCAATTTGAGTAGACTGATTTTATTTATTCCCAAGTTTAAGATTAATATGTAATTATATGGGATCAAGAAGTTTTTCGGGTTAACTTCAAGCGTAGAACATTCCCTACACGAATTTAAAGTCCACATGAATCGTAAGAATGTTTAAAAGTCTCTATCCTAAGACCGAGTAATTTAATTTCTAGTGTTCTGACGAAAGCAGTCTACTCTAACCCGTTCGTTGAAGAAGGTGGTTGTGCAAACGAAACAAGAGTACATACAAGACTACAAGGAAACTGTAATCACTTTTTGTGTGCAGCATCCCATCGTAAAGCTTTCGACCAGTTTTCAAACGTTAAAATTGATATCTACCGCGTGAGAAACGTGAATTGCGTTTCGCCGAAATCATATGGTTCCATTTCAATATTTATTGAAATGTCATCCGGAAAAATTTTAACATCATGATCACAGGAACTGAATTACAAAATTAACAACATTGAAAAGGGATGAAAATGACGAAAGTAAAAACTCTAAAATTCATTAATAATCATATGTTCTTCGACATGAAATTTTGTGAATTTAATGATATTTAGTCGACGGGAAATTAACATAATGTCAACAATGAACTACAAGGAGGCGTTACAATAGAATAAAATAGAAATGAATGAATGGAATATAAACCAATGCAATTGATGAATAATAGCCATCATTTCGTCAAAACTACCGTATCAGACGCATTGGTTATTTTCTATTTAAACGAATAATTATCTCATCGGGGAAACAGTATCCCTCAAGTTTACTGATAGCTTGCGCGTGGGTCCTTGATGACAAATTTTACTATTCATGTTTAGTCTATAGAATTCATCGTAAGAGTCTTAAACATTTCCGTGACACCTTTATTGATGACATACTCTCAGTAATACTACTATCCAGGTGATACTTACCAGAGCGGAATCTTCATCAGCTGCGTAAGTTCTTAGTTTGTTATAGTATTGATACCTATTGTATGTCATCGGTATGGAAGAGAGGTTGTCCACGCCTCCTTTGAAACGGTGATCGTTCCGATAATGGTACGGCCTCCTGTAGATTAGAAGGAAGAGCAAACATGAGCTATATAGACAGAGAAGTAAAAATAAGTCCTATGGATTTGAAAAATAAAGCATTTCATTTTCGAATCCGTCAAATAAGCATGAATACTATTTCGCTTTACATTCTGGACCAGCGACCAGTAGGTCATTTATAAGCGGGAGACAGGATGATAAAGTCATATTTGCAGGTTATCAAGAAATATTCATTGATAAGTCAGACAGTCATAGACAAGCACTTAATAGCGAGTGCTTAACAGGAACAATTTTAGACATATGGTAGGAAGATTTACCACAAGAAAACTAAATTAATAAGATTCTTCAGAAGTGGGAAAGTTAAATTAAACATTAAAGTAGGAGCTAGGAGAGAAACTAGAGCAGGTGTGGCTGTTCGTCTATGTATGACAGTAGTTGGGACATTATGATAAGAATTGCGCAAACGAAAAAAGCAATTACAAGAAGAACAAGTTTGATGACAGGTACTGCACGTAATTATATGAAGGAAAGCTAAATAAGAACTTTAATATTGATCGTCGTGATGTATGTATCTGAAACCTGGCCGTGGAAGCAACAGGATGAGCGTAGATAGGAAGCTTTTGAGATGTGGGTGTGGCCGTGAATGGTGACAATACGTTTATCAGAAAGAAAGACAAACGCTCAAATTTTAACTAAGGTGGGCGAAGAGGGTTAGTTACCGGAAGAAATTCGAAAATGACGGAGAGCGGGGATGGGTGAAATATTGGAACATAGCGGTATTTTGGAGGCTGTGATAAAAGGAAGAATGTTGTGTAGGCGGGCTAGAGGAAAGAAGAGAGTCGGCTTCCTAGATAGCGTGAAGGGAGACAGAAGTTATGTAGAAATGAAGGTAATAATATATAGGTCAAACAGAATTTTTTAGTTAAACGCAGAGAATTATCTTGATGAACCGTCCAAAACATATCTTACCGAGAACAACCTGAATGAATGCAAACGGATGAATTTCGTTAAATTGAATCGTCAAATGAATTACTTTCATTGTCTTTTTCGGCCTTACATTTCTGTATCGTGGTCTTATTTCCCCTTGGAATAATTCTCCGCCTCCCAATGGGGTGGCGACGCACATTTTGGGAATCGCCATCCTAGATAATGAGTGACCATTTTACCTTGAACTGTAATGCGACCTTTCAGGAAGGCTGACTGTGCTCTGGGAGTGCCTAATAGGAGTGGAAGTTTCGTAGTCGCTGGTTTCCGAATCGGGGAACATCACACCTGGACCCCTGAAAGGAAACAGACAAAAATATTATTCATTGCAATTTACTTGGCGGCTTTTTTTAGGCGGTGCAAAATGTTTTTTTTTTTGCGCTTTCGTCGTCGTGTCCGTCGGACAGCACGAGTTGACGCATTCCAGGAAGGCACAATATCGGCGTGATGTCATGTGATGTGTAGCTTAGCACTAAAAAAATTCATGTCACGGAAGGATGCCAGGAGAAGGAACACGTTTGCCTCTTATGTGTGGTCTGGAGGTGGCATAAGAGGGAAAAGCGTCCTGTTTATTGCAACTTTAGTATTCAAAATTTTCCACAAAACATGAACTAATAAATGGATGTAGTAAACTCTATTGATCGTCAAGAGCATGGGTACGTGAATCATTGGGCGACATCATCATGCTATATTTATAATTGCACATTCAAGTTATGCAGCAGCGCAAAACAAGACAACATTTATTACGTATTTTTGGGTTGAACTTTGCGTTCTTTTCAATTGACCGGTGAATACAAAAATAGTTATCGGAAAAAGCACTACGATTAAAAATTTCTCGCCACATTTGTTTCTTTTGGGATCCTCATAGATGGGTAATCTTAAATTCTCTAATACTAAATCATATCTGAATTTCCTTGGTAAAATTCATACATTTTTGAGGGGAACTAAGGGACATCAACTTCAATCCTGAGGGGATCGATCATTCGGATCTTCTTTGTTTTGTTGGGTGTTATGACGTTGCGTAAGTGGGTGATAGTCGAATGATTACTAATGCTTCCGGTTAAAATCCTGGAAATTTTTTAGATACCCTGAGCTGAAATTTTGTCACACGATACTCTTGTTATGAGAACTCTGTGGGCAACCGCAGATGGCATTCAGCCGGGTTCCCGTATCTCTAACGTTCGAATTTATTCATCACACTCACCTGCATGCCTACCAACGCTCGCAGGATGCAATGGTTATATAACCATCGATGAAGCTTGAATCACTACAGAGTATTTCTTACATAACCATTACCTGGTTAAACCACTAGTTTAACAGTAATTGAGGGTTACCTTGTGCCTTTAGCTTGAGGAAAAAGTCAATTTATAAGTATTGTTATATTCCCATGTTTTCACAAAAAATAATGATTTTATCAACTTATAAAATAAAATTTTCGTAATTGTTTTTAATTAGAGATAGCTTTTTTAATTCTCCCTAGTTTTAAAATGCCTTTAAGGAAAGTTCATACTGCTCCCCGTGTCTTTTATACAATTAAACTGTATTCTTTCGACGAGTTCTCTGGCGTTGTAATAAGCGGCGATTAAACGTAGTAGTCACCCCAGGTCATGTACGATTTTTGGTTGCTTAGCGGAAACCACTTAGGTGAAATAAGAGCAATTTATTGCGGCGGTCACTCTGGCTTGCTTCCAAACTTTCTCGTGGACCACACAGAACCGAGAATTCCAACCATTTCTTGTTACCCTTCTAGTAAACAGAACCATGTGCTATGCCTCTACGAAAACCAGCGGTCGAACGTTGAAATTTTTATTATCTGGGAAAGTAAATTAGATGCTGTCAGTATAATCTCCCAAAATGCTCGATTATTCCTTGGGAAACAGAATGAGGATGATAACGTGTTTTCTTTCGTGATGGTTAGATGGAGAAGACTAAACATAGAATTGGAGTAGCTTAGGCTTTATGAAGGACTTGTTATGATTGGGAAAGACTGCATTTTCTAGGTAAGAAGGCTTTTCCCACACACAGCAGTGTTAATAGGATTGACCGACCTGGTGCGCCGCGTCTACCGACGTCTCATTCTCATATGTCAACATTCCGACTAAGGAAAGACTTAACTAACACAAATCTTCATAACCAAACCCAAGACTATTCATATACTGTTTTCAGAAGCTCCCGTGTTTTGTACCTGACACCACAAGAAAATTCGGTGACGCGAACGCTAAGTCAAAGAGTACGTTCACTATTGTTATACATTGAACCAATTACACTAGTAAATTGTGGCTTAATTGGCCAAGTATTGCGCCAAGTACATTTCGTTTCTCATGACAAAGTTTAATCGATGTCTGGCTAACTAATTCATTCCACTATCAACAGTAAATATTATCGCTTTGAGTCACTATGTAGTAATGCTAGTGATCCTCATACTACCGACTGAAAACCGAAACATGACTGTAAATACACAGAGTAAAATACATTTATATTTTGCATTATCGATTTGACATCAATGAGAGCTTTCTTTAAATCAGTGGCGTGAATTAACATGGAATACTACTATGGAAACATTATACGCTTCTAATTGGTGATGCATTCGCAGTTTTCGTTTAATGTTCTGGAGATTGAACTTCGTTATAAGAAAATGTTTGCTACCGCTAGTTGAGTTTTTTCAAACCTTTTCGAAATTAACATTTCCTGTAGACATTTAATTTTGAAAATGGCCTAGTTTACGTCCTCGGGAGAAGGTTCAACACCATATAGACGGTAATCGTTTGGAATACCTAATTAGTGAGAACCAAATCGGAACACGGTATTAGGCTTTCAATGGAAGGTAGGCAAATACTAATGCATATGTCACAGATGAAAAGAAGAAGGGGCCCATCAAAAAGATTATATAAAGCTTTTCTGGGTTTTGGGGTAGTTGTTTACCTACGCAAACATGGCACCACCACATTGACAGCAAGTTTTCACACACATTTTGAGAAATTTAAATTAAGCGCGCTCGGCGTGAAGCAAGGTAAACAAATGGTTCAAGCAATAAAACCTTTTTTCGGAAAAAGTCATGCACGTTTATCGTCATAATTTTAGTATAGTAGGTCCAATTAAACTTATAATTACCCATAGCTTCCTTTGCTCCTTAAACTTGTGTTTGATGACAAAAGAGCTTGCGATTCACTCCCCGAGTCGACCCAATAGTCCCTCCATCTCTTCTTTTGAGAACCTTGTTTATCGAACATTTCAACTATATACTTCTGGTTTCTTTTCTTAACAGGATTCTTGTCTGCGGGCTCAGTCTGTGAGGAAGCGATGGTGACCTGTCTCAGAAACTAAAGGAAAACCGGAGTTTCAGTGGCCAGCAGCTGTGTAGTCAATGTTGCATTCTTGATGCGCGCCAATCACAAGAGAGAGTTTTCTTAGGCAATAGAGAGAAGTTCTATTAACCTCATTCCCGCGAAATTATTAAAAAAGCTCATTTATTAGAGTAACATTATTTAGATTACCCGAAAGAAATCGTGATGTGGACTATCCTATACGTAGTTGCTCCGATTTAACTGTACCGCGAGTCCAAACGAGCAGACTTCACTGAGGGAGCAACAGAGGTCGACCCATGTTTCTATGGTTACTCAGAAAGTCATGTGACCCAAGCAGACGACGCCGTGCAGGAGTACCAATGGCCGCCTTTATTAAACTGAAAGTATTGGGAGTGCACAGATTTTGTGACTCATTTATAATAGCGAGCTAAAATAATAAAGTCTTAAATAAAATACTTTATTTTTTCTTCAATATTATATGCTTTCGTTTTTGCAATCATTTGAACTAAATAAATCATTTAATTGTGTGAAAAATAGTGATTTAATTGATCTGTTTATATTTCACATTATTTTTGCCTATTTTAGTGTTAATAATTGTGTAATTATTGTATTTGAGCATCAAATAATTTCAAATCTCCTAGTAAGAAAATTTTAAATAGGCGCCTCATGTTTGCCCTTGACAAAGATCACAGCGATCTCAGTTTCATGCGTCCTCGCAACGTCCGTAGCGGTCGTCAAGACTCGGTCCTAAAAGGAGTACATTACTCGACCGTTTTTTAATAAACTTAGTAATCATAATCATTTTTGTTTAATATTCGTGGTGTGACGATAGCATATAGCAATGCTTAAAGCTGTCAAGGTAGCAAGTAAAGCGTACGAAGGACAAAAGCCCGGCACAAGTGGGCTGAGAAAAGCAGTGAAAGTGTTCCAGCAGCCGCACTATACGGAAAATTTTGTGCAGTGTATTTTGGATTCTTTGAAAGATAAACTCAACGGTTGCACTTTAGTTGTTGGTGGAGACGGCCGATATTATGGAAAAGATGCAGTTAGCATCATCATTAAAATTTGTGCAGCGAACAGGGTTAGTAAAAATTATTTTATTTATTTATCCTTATTTACTCTCTGAACAAAAGTTTTAATTGATATGAAGTTATAATTTTGTTATACTGAACTGCTTGAAATGCTCGTACCCTTATAAATATCATACTAGTCCCGTTAATCTGCCGGCGAGTTCAATGATCCTTTTGTGATGACCTCAAGTATTTCATCAAATGTAGTTATGTCGCGGTATGTTATCATTCTACATATTTTAACACTTCACAGTGGATGTAAATTATTCTAGAGGAATTGCAAATTCGTTATAAGTTAATCGGATGCCCCTGATGTACAATAATTTTAGTCAAATATTTTTGTCATTGGGTTGTACAGTTAAAAATGCCTGTTAGTAAGCTGTATTTGTTGAATGAAATCCTACTTTTTTGACAATTCGAAATTTTGATGACTGGTTTGGCTAAATAATAATTCTCTCTCTTTGGGAATGATCAGTTATTTATTTGGTCCATTCTTAAGCCATATTATCATCATCATGGTTATGCCCTGTAGTTGTTTATCATTTAATTTTTTTAAACCCTTCTTTCAAAGCACTTTGAAAAAATATGAGTCCTAAGATGTATTATTCAGAGCTTAAAACTTCCTTTCAGGTTAAACATCTAATTGTAGGAAGAGATGGTATTTTATCAACACCCGCTGTCTCGTGCCTCATTCGGAAGCATTCCACCCTTGGTGGAATTGTTTTAACTGCTAGCCATAATCCTGGTGGTCCTGAAGCAGATTTTGGAATTAAATTCAACACTGCTAATGGAGGTAAAGATCTATTACATAATATAAATGCCAAGCCAGGAGTGAGCCATGTTGGCTTGTCAGAATATTAAAAAAAAAATGCTAATCTTTTAAAATAATTTAAGAGGATTTAGTATTCAAATATCGCATATTTTAGTCCTTTGCACAAAAGAGAAATATCTGAATGTGTAAGTGAAATGCAATCATAGTCATGTGTAAAAATTTGCCCTTCTCCTAGGTCCTGCTCCAGATGCAGTCACAAATGCCATATATGAATTAAGCAAAAGCATCAATGAATATCGTATAGTCAAAGATTTAGTGTGTGACATATCGAAAACTGGCAGTCATACTTTTCAGGTAGTCATCTATCAATTCATTTAGAAGTTGAATATATACCCAATATCTGTTAAGTTTGTTCCCTAATTAATTACTTTGTTAACCTCAGCTCTGAGATTTTGGCTATTTGCTTAGTCAATGAGTTGATGATGTAGATGAATATAGTGCAGGTAATGAACATGTACAAAATTAAAATTATATTATTTTATATTAATAGGTGGAAGACATAGGGAGTATGAGTGTGGAAATAGTTGACCCGGTGGAAGATTATCTTCAGCTGATGAAGGACATATTTGACTTTTCTGCAATTCAGAAGTTAGTCAAAGGTGGAAATGGAAGGCCTCCATTTAAACTACTTATTAATGCTATGAATGGAGGTAGGTAGGTTTTGAGTAAATCAATTTCCTAAAAATTCAGTTTTGAATGTTGAGAACTGTGAGAATTCTATCACTTACCTGAGGTACCCTTTTGGTTATAAAAATATTATGCTATTATATTTAGAATAGCATTTTGACCGTTATCAACATGAATTAATGCATAAGTTTTTATATACAAAATTAATGTTGTTATACATAGGAGAACAGGTTTATATTAAGGTAACTAACCTTCTAATAATTTAGCAGTTATTGGGAAGTTTTAATCGCTGATGGAAAGGCATATTAAAAGTAAAATAGATATTTCTCATCAAAAGAAAACTGAAGCAAGTATAACTCATGTTCATATGTAATAACGTTATTCCACAAGCAGGAATGGGGTGTCAACTTCCCATTCTGTCTTGTCCCTATTAGGTTTGTCAAAAAGCAAAACTAATTTCGCTTAGGAGGAAGACACCGTCCCAGCATTCTCAGAAATACTTTACATTGAAAAAATATGATTCGTTTAGATTAATCATATGCCAAGAAGGAATCTTGGATAGCATGTATGATGGGGTTAAGCATGAGGGACTGGAGACAATTTCAACCCTTGGCGTTTTTGTTATGCAGATACCTTTTAGAACACGACTTTGATGTGCAATCATTTCCAGTTAAACGGAATATGGCTTAAAACTATTAATTTGAGCCTGTACATTCTTCATTATGCTCACCACATGTTCTTGGCCTTATGACATTGGAAAAAAGACACACTCTTGAGGCACTATTGTTATTCTCTGTGAATTTTTTAAATGGATTAAATAAGAAAGGTTGGAATGGCAATGAATTTAAATACCTTGTTCCTTTCCATGAATTTAAGTACTCTGTGGGAATATTGCAAGCAACACCAAATTATTGTTAATGGTGATATGTTTTAGGAAATAACTGATATTGCTCTTAAAGAGCACAATTGGTGTAATTTTCTTATCAAACTCCAAATAAATTAGTAGGTACTTTGTGTCGCCATCAAGTGCTTAAATCAGTAATCTACTTCTTTGGGTTGAATAAAGTAGCATGGTATGATTTAACAGTGGTGTAGCCTCTGCCCAGCAGTAACTCTTCTCCTTTGAAACACCTCGCTGCCATAGCATATCTATTAAAAGTATGAATTAATCAAGTAAAACTAATTTCTATTAGTGCTAATCTCATAATCATGGTCCATTACGTGCAGGCAATTTGTTGTCTCCAGTGTAACTTAATGGAATTTCCATAATATATTGAAATGAAAAAATTGACTTTGTAATTCCACACACTTTAAAAGTGTGAATTACAAAGTCAATTTCATTTCAGTACTCTTACAATTAAATGGTGGGTGGCTGTAGTTCAGGGATAAAGCATTGGACTAGTGACCGGAGTGCCCAGGTTTGATTCCCGGCAAGCCTCTCTGGACACCCTCAGCTCCACCCAAGTTATGTGATTTTTCAGGTACCAGATCTTTCTGGGAAACCATAACCAGCACAGGGAAAGGAACTGGCCCCCCTACTCTGATGTGTGAATTTCACATGCCGTCAGGCTTAGTACTGGGCGAACTTTACCATCACCTACCAAACTGACCTTTGGGTTGATTACTGTGTTTATGGTTTAAAGTTAAGTGTTGGTAATGGTAGTATTATTCTGATAGAATGTTGATTGGTTGGCTTTAATTATTTGACTATTTCACTGATTTAAATATTTGATGTCCAACTATTTTGTTGGCATAAGGTCATTGAAGGTCAATAAAAAAATATGACCTTCAAACATCCTACGCTTAGATGTAACATTTAATGGTCAATAAATTTCATCAATTTTGTTTCCTCAATTGTTAAGTTAATTCCAGTAAAACCTTCTAACTTCCACACTGTTTGCAAAAAGTTTAATCCCTAAGGAAATTTAATATCCAAATAGTAATTATGGGTACCTAGATCCTGAGATGTTACCTGGTATTTTGAATGGAAGTGAAGATGTATACACAGTTACTTTGTAAAAATTTGAAAAAAATACATGTGCTTGTTTATTTTTTTGTGACTAGTTACTGGGCCATATGTCAGAAGGATATTTGTGGAAGAATTAGGTGCGCCAGAAGAGTCAGCCGTCAATGTCATTCCACTGGAGGACTTTGGGGGTCTTCATCCAGATCCAAATCTCACTTATGCCGCTGACTTGGTCAATATCCTTAAGAAAGGGGAACATGACTTTGGCGCAGCCTTTGATGGCGATGGCGTAAGAGATCTTTCTCTCCTGAAATTTAAATGTCTAAGTTATTGCTTATATTTTAATGTGATTCATTACATTTCACTTTTCTCCTTTTCATTTCTGCACTATTTTTCAGAAATTCTTAATTATGTAAGGAGAAAAGTTTCAAACCCATTCATTTTATTTTGCAAAGGTAATAAAAGTTAAAGAATCATTGAAAGTCATAACAAATACAATAAATACTGTGAGGCTTCATGACATTATTTGTTCTGTTGTCACCGTTTTCTCTTTAAAAAATGGGCTTGTCTCTTAAGTTATCTTGACAATGTACCACATATGCATTTACATTTGGCAAGTATCTCTTTTTGTATTCTTTGTTTTGTTTAATAATTTTTACATGTTATTTTGTTAGGATCGGAACATGATTCTGGGGAAGAATGCATTTTTTGTCACACCTTCTGATTCCCTGGCTGTCCTTGCTGCCAACTTGGATTGCATACCATATTTCAAAAAAACAGGAGTGAAGGGATATGCAAGAAGTATGCCCACTGGTGGAGCTGTGGATAGGTAAGCATTTTACTTGAGATTTCAATTTCACTTTGCCTTAAAGCAGGTTACACACATGAAAAAATTATTTGCTGAATATTCAACTCTATATTTAACATTGTGGAGGGAACTTGGAATACATTAGAGCATCAGTGTAATGTTTAATAGGATAGTTAAAAGAAAATGAATCCTATTATTTTCATTATTTATATTATTATTATTATTATTCATTCCCTAACATTCCATTTTGGAAATCAAAAAATGTCCAAAATTCAAGAATGTTGAGAAATTTTAAAATGATTTTAAGATTTGGGTTGAGCTTTTGATGAAAGTTGTTCATAATCATATTTTTCTTTATTGAAAATTAGGGTTGCTGAATCCACAGGAAAAGGATTTTTTGAAGTTCCCACTGGTTGGAAATATTTTGGCAACCTAATGGATGCTGGAAAGCTTTCCTTGTGTGGTGAAGAAAGTTTTGGGTATGCTCAATTCTACAATTTATTTTGCATGTGTTTTATGTTAAATGCCCCCATGTGTGTTGTATGTCGTAATTAAGTTACATTTAGAACTTATTCGCAGATGCAGTTCGAGACCAAGCCTAGGATTAACTTATAATCGAAAGCACAATTATTTTGCTCATTCAAACAGAATTGCAAAATGATTTAATTTGTACTGCGACCAAATACTAATGCAGAGGAGTTTTGAAAAAGAGGACAATTTACTTCAGGTGCTGAGTTCAACGGAGGGAAAATAATATTCTTCTTCATTAAAATAACACTGAAAAGCTGCTGCAAGTGTATGTGGCAGGTTAAAGGGTGCCAAAATTCTAAAATAGGGAACCCAAAGGTTGGTTGATGGGCTAGGGCTTGATTGATAATAAGACTAATGTGATATGTTATTCATACAAAAGCAATAGGTTACATCTACGCTGCTTGTAGTTTCCCAAGATGATCTGGTTCTTGTGAAAATGGAAACTTGGGTGAAGCTGAGAAACCCAGGCCATCCATTATTAGCCCAACACTAAACCCACTAGGCTACCATGGTCTATTTTAGGGTACTAGCCATTAAAAAAAAAGAAGATATGTTTTGGAATATGTATTTTCCTCTATTATTACTATATTTATGCCCTAGGAAAGCAAAAAATAATGCTGAAATCTACATTTATAGATATGGATTTCTCTTATAAATATTTAACTATTTTCTGAATTGAGCACATATTGGTATGTGCTGAGGCTTGGCCTTTTTCCTCTCTGTTGCTAGTGAAATTGCATGATTGATATATTTGCTGTACATTAATCTTGCATCAACTATTCATGCCCCCATTCATGTTCCATTCTAAGTATTGCAGTGAGATGCTTTGTTCTTTTATTTTGGCTTTTTCGTGAACTTCTTCTTTTTTCGATGTTTTTTTTATGAACTCTGCATGTTAGGAGTTGATCTAACTTAAGTAAGAGAAATCATGTCTCCTCTTTACCAATGATCTATTTTTCAATTATGTGTTATGGCTTCTTTGAGGAGACAATGTACTGTGTTTTCTTCATGTTTTTTTCTAATTGATGGTGAAATTGCTTATATTTATGGCCATTTCCTTGACCTTTGTTCACAACATGGCTTGTTCATAATAATAATTCATTTTCCAAAGAAAATTACTTATTGGTATAAGATTGTTCAAATAGAACAAACAGATTAGACGGCAGCAAATATAGGTGGGTTATTAACCTTCAAAATATAAGTAACATCCACTCGAGTGTATACTAGTGGTTGCAATATTGCTAATTGAGTGCAAAATAAGTCAGGTTGGCCCTGTCCATACAACACTGTGTCCACATATGAGAAAATTCTATGTTAGTTTGACTATGCCCATTCTCAAAAGATAGTTGAAATTCAAAATTTCCTGATATCAAGTAAAATTTTTAGATGATTGTAAATGTACTATGTAATCCCAAGGTAAATTTGTTGAATTTAATTTATTCATTTAATACTTGCCTGAAATCAACAGTGGTCATATTTTGAGAATAATATTGTTTACGAGTCAAGCCATTTTGAAAAATAAGGGATGATGCCGAGCAAAAATGAATGCAAATCAAGTAAACCAATTTAATTTACATTACATGAGTACTGGACTTGTCAGTGTAGGCAATTTGGGACTGGTGGCATGCAGTCAAAAGGAAATGGAATATTTTTCATGTTAGTCAGTCATTGTCAAGTCTAAGATGGCAAACATTTTTAAAATGTAATTTGTATTATCCCCTCTTATTTTGGTTAGTAGTACATCACCATAGAAGAGATGCAGAGACTGTAAACTTTAGTGCTTCATTTCTTTTACAGTACTGGTTCAGATCATATACGAGAAAAAGATGGAGTGTGGGCAGCATTAGCATGGTTATCTGTTTTGGCAGCAAAGTCAACTGATTCGAAATCAGCATCCATACAAGAAATTCTTACTAATCACTGGAGTAAATATGGAAGAAACTTCTTCACCAGGCAAGTGAACGGTGAAAATTAAAGTGAAAAACTGAGAAATGAAATTGAAAATAATCAAATATAATTATTCTCACACTCAACAGTTATGTGCCCAAGAGATAATAAAATACTGTAATATTTTGGAAGAAGTCAGTGCACCAAAAGATTCAGGCTATTTTTTTCAGTTAATATATAAGTATTAAGGTATTTTTGTATGTAATCCCTGACACTCAGCCAAGGGCATACATATTTCAATTCTTAACGACTTAAGTCTTCTCCCATCCCTATTAATATCAACAGATTGGCCCCCTTTGCCTAGGACAATCACATGATCTTACTATGTCCCTACTCTTGTTAGCTACATATTTCCAAAAGGGGCATATTTGATGATTTTTTCATCCCCTTTCCACTTATCTAATTTGATCTGCTTTGGCATAGGCTGGGAAAGATCAAATGGTAGAAGAGGACATGATGTCAAAGTGTGATGTGTGGCATAAACAAGATGATAGTGAATATCCGGTCCAACCCATGATTTTCTTATGCCTGTTAAGAATTCAATGGGTATTTAGAAATGTATGAAGTGTTATTGAAAATGTTATTATTCCTTAACTTAAATTTTTGTTATCAGAAAGCAATTATTTTTATTATGAAAAATTAACATTAGAAAAATGGATGTTTCTTATATTAGATGACCCTATGTGACCTCTATACTATATGTTTGAATGGTGGCGACCAGGAACACGCATGTATGATTAGAGGAAAAGTAGGTTGGCAACAGACTGAGAAAAATGCATTTTTTCAGTGAAAAATGGTGTGATTTTACTTTTATAGTATGCTATAACAGATAATCGGTCCATTATCACCCAAAGGCAGCAGATATTATGTGTGTGTGTTGAAAACAGCAAAGCCAGTGTGCTATAAATTAAACTGTGATAGTTGTTATATTCAAGATCTATTTTTGTGTGCACAAAAAAATGAAATTTACTTTTATCCTTTTTCCATAAAATGGCTCCAAATCAGTACTGGGATTTGTTAAATGGGAATTGTGATAGGCTGCCAATGTCCTAGCAGTCAATCAATGCATCATTTCTTAGTGTCCATGACAAGGTTATTTTTAATTTTAGCATAATTTCAAATGAGACCATTTAATTCACTTTTATTTTTAAGCAGTATTTCTTTAACTAATTAAAACAGTATTAAGTTAATTGTAAGTTTCTACATTCTACAATGCAGTTTATTTTTGCTTAGGTTTTCATAATGTTTTGGATTGAAATATTTATTTATTTCACATTTACCTAAAAGCAGCACTTTGGCCTTTTACATCAGACTTTTTAACAATAATATTACAAGAGGCAATTACAAGCACCCAAGTTCTAGGTGGAGAAAAACCCACCTAGGTGGGAATCAAACCCGCACCCTCTGGGTTGGCAGGCAAGAACGTTACCCTGCCACCACCAGGGCCTGCAATGGGTAAATCATGAACAGTTTTATATATGACATATATGCCATTTCAAGGAAATTGATGCAGAGCATTGATTCTCTTATGCAGCGCCATTTACAATATAGATTAAACTTATCAAAAACATTTAAGTATGGCCCCTTTTCCGATGACATCAAGAATATAATATGAACCCCAATGTATTACGGTGGAGGGATAACGAACACAAGATTAGAGAGATAGTCTGTAAGACTGACTGGTTTAAAATGTCATTTTTTCCTAGAACAATAAGAGACCAGAGTGCTTGTAGTCGAAATCCCCCATGAGTCAATTTACAAACATTAGTATTAACGTACAGGTTAGGGGCTGCACATGGATAAATATATGTATATATATATTTTTGTTACAGAGTCCCTCTACCTTCCCCCACCTATTTGAAAAACCCCAACCCCCTCATCCCTTACCCTTTCCTCCTGGTGCTACACCCCCTGCCACACACCTTTTTTTCGTAGCTCGCAGGGTATTTATGTAGATGTAGTACAGATTAATTAGATTAGCATTCCTTAATCCCCATGCATGGGAGATCAAATGGGGTGGAGTAAAAGTGTATTGCTAATGTTAGATTGTGATGATAGAAATAAAGGCCCAGATATTATACAATACTTTATACATTTGTTAATGCCCAAGATGTCTAAATCTGAGGTGTTCCAATCAGTTTTTATATTTAAGTTTTTTACATCTATGGTTAAGAAAGAATGTTTTCTTTCCAAATTTCTGTATTTTTTTAATATATTTTATATGATATATATTTTGTCCTCCCTTCCAAAGGTATGATTATGAAAATTGTGAATCTGATCCATGCAATCGTATGATGTCTGAGTTGGAGGCTAAAGTAACAGACCCAAGTTTTGTGGGTAAGGAGCTGGTTTCTCCTGTGGATGGGAAAAAATATATAGTGAAGACTGGTGACAACTTTGGTTACACTGACCCCATTGATAAAAGTGTAGCCACCAAGCAGGTAAAAGAACTTTTTCGAAGAATTATCTTATGTCACCAGAGAAATTGTTTGTTTTGGTTTAAGTTGCTGTTTTAAATATTTTTATTGTGACAATTCGCAGGGCATTCGAGTGATATTTGATGATGGATCTCGTGTAATATACAGATTGAGTGGGACAGGAAGTTCAGGAGCAACTGTTCGTCTGTATGTGGATAGTTATGAATCTGATTTATCCAAGCATAATTTGAGTGCACAGGTTTGTATACAGTTTATGTGGTTCAATGAATTCTAATGAGCATACTTGTAATTGATATGAGTAATATCCATTGTTTGGCCATTTCATATTTTATTTTAGAATCAGCTGCAAATCCGTCCTATTTTTTTATCTTCCAATGGTTTAACCTACACTTTAATTGAAATTAAACTAATGTACACAATTTAATCCCTGACATCTGAAACATTTTTGATGGAAGAGAAAGCTCCCTTGTTTTTTTCTCATGCATTTTGCGTTAACCTTTTCTGTGATCATCATACATGGAGAATTATAAACCCATGGAGTTTGAACCATTACATTTTTGATGCAGGTTAATTTTGAACCTCACATGTGTAAAAAAATCTCGTATGTCAGCGTACACCCTATTTAGTGTGAATTTAATGTTCAGTGATCCATATCTTTAAAGATCCATTTAGAGTTATCAGTATGTATTTTCAATAAGTTTTTTAGGAGAGTCATAAAATGCAGCATATCTAAACAATCTGTAATTTTTTTCTTTTCCAGGTTATGTTGAAGCCTTTGGTTGAAATTGCTCTTGAATTGTCCTGTTTACGGAAATTCACAGGTAGAGAGGAACCCACTGTGATCACTTAATTATCTGTTAAATCTTGTTCTTCTAGAATATTTTCTAGTTTTTATGAATGATGTTTCATTTGGCTGA
This sequence comes from Hetaerina titia, assembly GCA_037158775.1. NCBI lineage: Eukaryota > Metazoa > Arthropoda > Insecta > Odonata > Calopterygidae > Hetaerina > Hetaerina titia. The sequence continues at coordinate 75,635,676 of CM073777.1, read as the reverse complement.
TATAAATCATGTCTCATTTCTACCATCTCATTTTTTCATGTGTGGAAAGGGTAAAAATATTTTTGTACTAGTTACAATGGATACAAACATTCTTGATCAATAATTTGCATGTAGTGATGGTTGTAGTAGTTTTCTCCATGAGAGTATGTAGTTATAAAGCATCTATAAAATTTTTGTAAGTATCCAAATTGTACAACAAATTGAAAAAAATGATTCTACCTCCCAAGATATTAATATATCAAAAAGTTCAGTTTGCTAGTGTGAATTCCATTCAGTTTGCATTTGTGTTTCCATTAAGTTGCATTCATATCCTGGTATGTTTGTGAAAGATAATTTTGAGCAACTTTTCTAGTCAATAATTGCAGTGGTATTCAGTTATGTTGATAGCAGTGGCTACACGAAGAGTATGGAATTTGGATTAATTATTAGCATACAGCTTTGTCATCTTTTTTGCAGTAAGTGCTAAGGTCTATGAATGCACACAGAAATAAATCTGGATGGATTAGAATATTTTGTCATTAAATTTTGGAATTTTGACAGACCTAGATAAAAATTCCTTCACATCATTTTTACTGTTGGTCATCATATTTCCCCAGGCGTACAGAAATTAACAGGAGGATATAGTATGGTGGTGAGTGAGCTACATTTTTTTTAATACATTGATAATAATTTTTGAGGGTCTTCTTTTAGAAGATAGCTTGGCTAGCTAATTGTTAATTTTTCAATGATATGGTACATTAGAAGTGTCATATCACCCACAAAGTAAGTGGCAGACATGGAAAGGTTGGCTGTTATTTGTATGAGTAATTTGTAAACTGAGAACAACTTTGTTTCAAAATTTTAACTTTTTTATGTTAAATTCTATCAAGTGTCGTCCCTAGAGTTTATTAATGCTGCTCATTTCATCTAGACCACTTCAAGAGTCAGCAACAGGAATTAAATACGGTAAATATAGGTTTCATGTAACTTTTAAACATTTCAGAACTTCTTATTTGAAATTCAATTCAATTTTTATAAACCAGATGTTTCCATTTAGACGATGTTTTTTTTTCATAAAACTGTTCTTGTAAAGACATTTCATTTAGTAATACAGGCAACCCTGAACATGTCATGTTCACAAGCAACAACCCAGATACGTGAAATTTGTGAAGAAAAGACCATTTGTGAATATGAGACCCCAGGTATGAAAATCTTTATCCATAAATGAAAATTAATTTGGATGTGATTGCTTATCTTTCATGATTAGGACAACGGTATTAAGTACTTGTATATTTAAATAATTTAATTTATTTACTTATAATGGTATTACCCAGTAAAACTAAATGTTCTATCAGAAACATTGTGAAGTAACTCATTTCGTGGTGGTGTGTTCCATAGGAAAAAAATTATTCAAATTTTATCATTATCATCAGTATTTCAATCATATGATTGGTTTACTGCAGCCCTCCAACACTTCCCTATTTAGTGTGAATTCCCTCTGATAGGTTCCCTGTATTACGTCCTTCTTAATTTGCCATATGTACTGGTCATTTGGCTTACCTCGTGGGATCTTTCCTACAATTTTTCCTTCTATTTGGTTTCCAACTAATCCATTGTGCCTCCAGGTATGTCCAATCCATCTAGTTCTTCTTTGCCGTAGAGCTCTTCATATGGTCCTTTCCTCTTCTGCTCTTCTATATACTTCATCGTTTCTCACTTGGTTCATTTAATCTTCAGCATTCTCCTCCAGCACCATGTTTCAAATGCTTCTATTCTTCATTGGTCCACTCTTCCAATATTCCATGCCTCCGATCTGTAGAGTGCCATGCTCCACACAAATGTTTTGATGAACTGCTTCCTTGTTTGTAATCTTTTGTTGTTTGAACACAGTAGTTGCCTCTTCTCAATGAACGCCTTCTTTGCTTGGGCTATTCTTCGTTTGATATCGGTCGAGCTTTTTCCATTGCAAGTGAAAGGGGTGGCTGTAATTACTTTTCATTAATTACCACAAGCATTTTTAATGGCGCATTTCAAAATATACTTGTGTCAATAGAATCAATCAGCTCAACAATGAGGCCCGGTACTGTACTCGGTGGTTATTGATTAACATAAAAGTGTCAAATAAGCCATAACTTTTCATGCACAGATATTCTCACACAAAATGGCATTAGATTTGGTTTAATTTATATTATATAGAAAGTTGTTAGGCAGAGAGAGTCTCTTTTCTGAGTTGAAATTAGGGTAAATTATTATTGTCTCTTTATTGAAACTTAAATATTCACACTTTCCTCCTCATTTTTCCATGGACAATAATTAGTGGTTCTTATTTTTGGTTTCACTGTTTTGTGTAAAGATGGAAATATTTTCCTGTATAGGTTCTGTTGTATTGTTAGTATTACTAATTTTAATAATTTTTGGTCATTGTGTTGGTGTTGCTAGATTATAAAGGTATAATTTTGTTTGGTTTACATAATTAATATTAATGGACTTTTGACAAGCTTGTTCAAACATTGGTGTAACCCTGCTAGTATTTAGGGGTGGGCTAGCTCATTTATCAGTAGTAAGGTTAATGCTTTTTAATGCAGTGTTACATATGCATGCATATACCTAGTTTCTTATTTTCCTAGTCATTTTCTCTGTGTGTGTGTGTACATATTACAAATACACTTATTAAAGTAATGAGACTTGTAAATATCCATATAGAAGAGTGTACATAAATTAATACTTGCTTTCCTATGTTTTCAGAATTATATCACTTTGGAAGTGATAATTCAAGTTTTAATTCCCAAAAGTTGCCAGAATGTTTAAAAGATTGAAAAAATTCGTTTTGTACATACATGCATAAATTTTCTTGTGCTTTTAATATTGATCAAGCATTTGCTTTAGTTTTTTCTTGCCTTTTATATGTTCTACATATTGAGGTACCATAATGTAGTTTCCTTGATCATGATAGAATAATTGCTATAAATAATGAAGTGAACATATAAATATATATTTTTTCCAATCAAAAAGAATACATCTTATCATTTCATGTGAGTACCAATGAAATATTATTGTACTGGAAGGGATTTGGATCATATTAAATTGATGCTTTGTTCATCGATAGTTTTCAAAGAGCATGTGTATAATGCAATGCTACTGGAGGTGGGAAAAAATAAATTGAGTTGAGCATTGTAGTGTACTTTGCTGGTCCTTAGTATAGTATCTCTTGCTGCATTCCCTAGACGAAATTCCCAGTAGTGAATGATCTTTTTAAAGAAAAATTATGGGTTAGTACTTCCTGGCTATTTTTTGACATTATCCATGGGTTTCATAATTTCATTCCAATTGATACTCTGTTCAAAACTCATCATTGAGTTGATGTACATAAGTGGGCTGTATATAAGATTTCATTCAAGTAGAAAGCACTCATGCATGTATCAGAAATTTTAATGGTCCTCACATAATAATGTCAAATGAAATAATTTGATTAATTAAAAAAAAATTAATTCTTGCTATGCTTCATTTGATTTTATAATTCAGTCATAAAAGAAGGGCAAAGGCAATCATGAAAATGTTGCAAAGAAAAGTTTTATGTTTGTGTGAAAATACCAAAGCATTAATGTGCATCTATATTCTGTTGTAGAAATTTTCTTTGCTAAATATATTAAAAGCAGATATAAAATTTGAGCTCATTATATCCCCTAGTATTTCATGGATCATGTATTTAACTGTAATGTTTTATGGTTTCCCCACTGTCTTTGAAAATTATCAATGAACTGTAGCATGAATAGTATAGGAAGAGGTTTGCATAATAGAGTTCATGTAATGGAATTCCATTAAATTGGAAAGCAATTATCACAGAAGCTGATGGCTCTGGACTCTGCAGAGTGTGTCTTTGAGGTGTTAGTTTGGGTAGAAGGTTGTAAAGAAGGGACATGAAGGTATGACGGGGAATTTTTGCAAGTACCAATTTTATAAAATGGACCCTTCCAGCCTCAGAATTATTCACTGCACAGCTCCATAAGATTTTGGGATAGATTTGGGCTAGCTAATTATGATTTTTAAGTTTCTATTGGAATTGTGCCAATAGCTATGATAATCAAGTTCCTATTTTAATCATTTCTGAGATGATAAGAGAATTTGCAATAGATATCATGAGAAATGATTCAAAATGAAGAACATTTCTTTTGTTTTGTGTGCACTTGCAATGCAAAAAACATTGGTCTTCTATATATTTTATCTTACTCTCGGATGAAAGCTACTGTTCCCAATGAATGCATCATCCATAAAATATTTATTTTTATGAAAAAATGTAAATCCCGAAAAAAAGTATATATATAAACATAATTTTATATGATTATGAAACTCTTACTGGAATACAATCTGTAATTACTAAGTAAATTTCAAAAGCCTTAAGCATCATCATGAATGTTACTCAACATGATTGTAAAGTTAGAGGGACAGGAACTGAATACTGCCACTATGGGTTGTGAACTCTGTAAATATTTGCTAATCTAAAAAAATATAATGAAAAATGTGAGACAGTTTGTTGGCTTTGGTGGAGTCCCAGCAAACTTGAGTGATTGAGGAATGGTGAGGGATAATATTATGTGTCAAGGAGAAGATAATGTCTAAATTTTCTGAATGCAGAAATGCATTTTGTGCAGCATTGCATGCCATTCAATAAACTTGGATTATTGCAAGGTTTTTTCCTCTGAATTTACTGAGGGAAGACTTTTTTTTTAACTTGAGGCAGAAAGATTAGAGTTAGGTTTAGTGGTTTAGGATAAAGTGTGCTGTAGTGGGAAAAGTGGAGGGGTATTAATGTTGATGGATGTAAACACTATTGTAAAGAGGAAAGAACATTTATTCTCCAGTATTTGGGGATGGATTTGCAACCAGCACAGACTGCCTGATTGTACGATAGATTGATGATTTGTTCTTGAAAATATTTATAACTGTAACTAGCTTGAGTGTAGTGCTTGAATATGTCAGTCCAACTTACTTCTAACACTATTCAAGAAGAAGATTTATACCAAAAAAAGGTAATTTAGTTGGAAAATTATTTTCTTGAAAACATTTGAGGACTTATTTTTCTGGTTCAGTATTACCTAAGAGATGTTTCTTTTATGTTAGGTAGAAGTTCTAGTTATTATATACTAGCTGGGTTATTGCAGAGGGTATCTTATTGACTTATCTTTGGAAGCTATTTTTTTAAATGGGGCACACAATATATCTGAGGTCACCATGTTTGAGGCTAAAGCTATACTTATTGGTGAGACAAGTTTCCTTTGTCATAATCATACCCTTTTGGCTATTTTATAACCATTAGTGACTTGTGCATGACATTTGACTTTTTTCTCAATCATATAATGGAAGTAAGCTTATTAAATTATTGCAAAAATATATGAAATACATTACATATTTTTTTTAATTTGCAGAAGTTGGCTATTTTGGAAATGCAAATGAAATACCTGCATTTATAAAGATATATATTAGTGACATTTTTGGAGGCTTGAATCTGACAAGTGGTGGCTTAGGAGCTTGTAGTATATTTATTTCATTTGCAAGAAACTGAAATCATGTACTGAGTACTGCCAAGTATAAAATTTGTTACTTTAACAATGACCTAACCATTTCAGTTTTCCTTAGCTTATTTTTTTTAATAATTACCAATTTAGTAAAAAATGAAAGTATAATGTCCAAGTATTAATGCATCATTGTACTTACCAATACACATTATTTATTTCTTGTTATTACATGTACATGATGCACTGGCAAAAGTATGAATGAATAAGCTTGAAATGGGACACTGTAGTCAATCACAGTTTTAGGGTTTTAAGAATTGGTTGATATTCTTAATGGAATATTTTTGTATGTCTATAAAATTTTAACCTTTGTTCATTATGAAAAGGAATGTGACAAGCTCTCCATCATATTCATGTAAATGGAAGATGACCTGATTTTACAAAGACCCTCTGAGCAAATGATGTCCATTTTGGGTGAAAATTATTTGCTAGCTCAACCATTTATGATATAAAGTCAAGTTCAAAGTACTCATTTCCGAGTAATTTACCAGCTAACCCAGCCATCAATCTTAAAACCCAATTTTAACATTAACAGTAGAATTCACCTACTATGAATCCATGATGTATTTTCAATATACACATTGAGTCTGGAGGTAAGAGAATAAATTCTTTTGCCTATCCCACCCCTGGTTTCCTAGGAAGCTCTGGTTGTCAGGAAATCAAAGAGCTTGGGCATTAATCAGATCTATCTTGAGGCAATCACTTGGATTTGGACATGGAGCCATGTGATCAGTTTCTCAGAGTTGTTGGTTGAGCCAACTTAGCCAGCCAGTCTGGAAAATGTTAATTTTATGCTCGGCTCTAATCACAGTCTGGTATTTTGTACTAAAAGTTTGGAGTTTACACATTTCTTGCAGTTTTTGTCAAATTTTCTTGGGACACGTTTGCTTAGATGAGAATAGTACATTTTTATTGAAGCCAACCAAAAAAATTTGGACAGGATTTTTTTTTGTGTAAAGGTAACGGAAAACAGTAAAACTAGGGTTAGTAATTGAAATATGTATATTGTTGAAATAAGGAGAACAACCATAAATATATTTGATTTTGGGTTTCAAATAATGAGCTCCATTTCCAGTAAAGTCAATTCAAATAGCCTGAATATTAGTTAATATAACATTACGACACCAAAACTGTAAATAATGAGGCTTTGAATTTGTTATCCTTTTGCATGTGTGCTGCATTCTGAATACTAGATGGAAATTTAATCATTTTTATGGAATTACTCTTTTGAATGTTCCATGATTGAAGAGATTTCAGAAATGAGATGACCTCTTTCATTTTTCTTCGGTACCTATGGAGAAATATCTCATGTCATCTTCCATTGCAGTTTATATGGTATCAACTCACTTAGATATGATTTCTAACATGCTTGATTTTGAATTAGAAAATTGAAGTGGTGACTTGTTCAAAATGAGTTTTTAATCATGTTATATTAATAATTTCTTTAATGTAGGAGGAAAGTGTGATTTAGCATTTAATTGGAATATTATTTGTTTCTTCTTAATTTTTGTGGTTACCAAATTTTTGTTAAAAATAACTCACTATGTAAAGAGAGAGAGAGAGAGTCGTATGATAGAAATGATATCTTCCTAAAAATATTAGGGTAAATGGATTCCCTTAATGTCTGTTTTCTGTGTTTGCCCATAGAAAATGGGCATACTATGATATAATCATAACGTGTTCATTTACGTTAATATCTCTATTTATCATTTGTAAAAGCATGAAAATTCTTTAGCCCGAGGAAATTAAAAATGTAACAATCTGCACTACATAGCTGGAAGGTCATATGTGGAAACTATGTTTGAATATTTCTCAACTATTTCATCTTCTGTGGGTTCATCTTTCACATAAACAAGTTTGATTAAATCATTGGTTTTGTAGGTTGTTTTTAGCAACTTAGAGCATATGCCAACATTGCTGGAAAGTATATTTAGCTAGAAATTCTAATGGAATTAAGAAATGTTATTACATGCCTAAAGCTGTGGTGGCATTTAGCTATTTTCAGCCCCTATACTCAAAACATATTCCACCCCTCCATCCCCATTACGCAATATTATGTTCTTCCCTCATATTATCTTACATTGCATTATCAGATTCATTTGCCAAGTGTTTCTAACCTGTTGTCCAAGGACCAGGACTTACGGTCTGTGACACAACCTGCTGTTGGCAGTTAGTGCTCATTGCCTTTCCATATGTTCTTCCAATGAATTGAAACAAGGGAGACTTATGATTAAAATTTGATTAAGTGGAAAAAATTAAGTCAGGATTAAGGCAAGATGAGTGAGACATTTGGTTTTGGTGAAAAACGACAAGGTGCTTCCACTGGGTCCATGGGGCAAAGTGTGGTGACTTAAAAGAAGTGTGACCTGGGATATTTTAGCCACTTTTGGACTTCCTAGGGCACCATTACCTCAACCCTTATACTTCCATTCCCACTGTGACACAAGGCTGATGGCTTTCGCCTAGGGAACAATGCACTCATCTAGCAACCCTGGATATCAATCAGCATTAGACTCCGTAGCAATTCTGTAACATTCGAATTTGTGCCTATTTTTGTATGTTATTAGTGTGGTTCATTTAATTAGTACCATATATATATATATATATATATATCTTTTTTAAGCCAATCACCAATGTCTGATAATGGCATCAGTTTGCTACCTAATGGTGATGATGTCTGAGAACATCTCATTTTCATGAGTCATCTTGTTTTTATTTGGGTAATGTAGAACACAATCTTTTGTTCAATACTGTTTGAATTGTTAATTTTGCTTTGAGGCTTTAAACTAATTTTGCAATAACCAAATTCATTGATAATGAATTTTTCATGTAAGGTATATGAACAAGTAATTGGCTGTTTGACAGTATGCTCATGCGACCGTTTTATGAAATCCTTACATATTATCTTTAAATGCACTCTTTATATTTCTCTTTTACTTAAATTAATACATGTAATGCACAGGAATTTTCAATTACCTAGGGTTTTAGAACTTTGAATTGTTGTTTAAATAAATTCAGTTGGAAAGAAAAGAGAAGCAGTGATATTGAATTTTATGCTTTGAACTGTTTAAAAAAATGTATATTTCCTGTAAATTTATTTTGCTCTGTTACCTTTATTTAAATTTTATTTGACTATTCTTCCTTAATAAATGCTTGATACTTTGGTAGAAACTCAAGTTTTTAATGAAAGATGTAATAAAAACTATTGAAATTCTTTATTGACAATCTTTTCGTATTGTTTTTATTGCATGTAATATAGTTGGAGGATGTTGTGCTACCTTCCAGTTAAAATATTCGCTGCCCCTGGTGCAGCTTCATATTCAGGGAAAGTAAATTTCATGGCCATATTTTAAGGATAAACTGTAACATTTTGTACATATGCTGATCATTATGCATAATTTCATTATATGTTTGAGATAGTATGGAAGGCAAAAAGCCTTACATCCTACAAAAAAAATGCTGGTGGTCAATTCTTGTTTTCAAGGCTCAATTGTATCGATGATAAATACCACACAAGTTGTATAAAATGTATTCATTAGCTGAATAAGTACCTACATTATTGTACTTATTCATTCTTTAAGTAAACACAAGTGTAATAGTTTGGGATTCAAAGACCCATTAGTGAAACTTTTTTATGTGCATCATAGTGGAGCAGTCTTTTGTCAATGTTTCTAAAAATTTGATATGATAAAACAGAATGCAATAGTTACTATTATTATCATGTCAACTGCCTCATCAACTGTTGTATCAAGTGTTTAATATTAATTCAATTTTGAAAGTTTGTAACTAGTCTCTCAAAAATGAGTGAATGAATCCTATGTAATTATTTTGTTGATTACATCACATGTGACAAATTAATTAGTTTTCTCAAAGATATATTTTACAAAGCTGTGTATGCCATAATCACATTACGTACATTTGCATTTTAATCCATTATTTGCAATTGAATCTTTCTACATTTTTGGAATATTACTGTTCATTAAAGTATACATTTAATTATGCCATAATCAGGTCATCAGACTACAAATATAAGTTGGCAGTGACATTATAGAATGCAGCTTTGACCAACCTTCTTTAGCAAAGGAGAAAAAAACTGACATGAAACTACAGAAAACTAAATAATTCTGGATTAATATTTTATAACCGGGGTCCTCAACATTAAAACAAATCTCAATCCATAAGTAGCACATGTTCAACATACTGATCATGTCACTGCCAACTTAGACTGAGGCTGGCTTAGTGATTGCATGCTGGAGAAATAATTTTATTTGGCAATAATTTTTGGCAAACAAAACAATTAAATAGCATGAATCTCCTTATTTTATCTTTAGACATTCTTCATTAAAAGTAATTGGAATACATATTTTGATAAAAATAATTCTAGTAACAGCCAGAAATTGTACAGCAAGTGGGTGATTTTGGTGGAAATAAGGCTGTTTAAAACATAAGTTGAATCTAGAAAGTTAACCTAACATGAAGGGTAAAATATATTATATATTTCAACAAATTTTTATTAGTAAAATAAAACCATGGAAGTTGGTGTGTATTGTGCTTGTTTAGTCATGGCAAAATGGACTGTAATGAAATAGTATGTGAAGTTTTGCGATGACTCCTTTTCGACAAACTTTGAATTACCATCAGGTTACTATTGATCATTGTTTAGTAAAATGTTCCATCTAATATTTACAAATATGGGAAGCTATTGTATTTTTTTATTCTGTACATCCTTTTTTTGTTAGTGTTTTGAAGTTTCTACTTCATTTTAGAATTTTTTTTAAGAATTCATTTTGTGCAGATGACCTTCATAAAACTCGAAAATATGATAGTGAAATTGTTCTGGAAAAAATTAATGTTTAAAAAATGAGGAGGATTACATAAAACCTTTTAGTTTTTTAAAATATTATTCAGCCTAAGTAAAAAAATGTTGTGACTTTATACTAAGTGCTTTTACTTAAATGTATTATGATCCTTTTAATGGCATGGTGATTTTAGGTGGAATTAATATGTATAGCTGCTGATGTATTGTAATAGCACTATGCTTTGTTGAAATGTGTCTGGAAGAGCTAACAGAGATTGGCCACTGTTGATGTCAAGCAATAAAAATATTTCCTAGAATACAAAAGGAGTGCATTGCACAATAAAATGCCTACTTTTTTTACACAAAATTGCTACTATATTGAAGTTCATTGGGTTGTCACTTTGTCAATACTTAACCATGAGTAGAGGGTAAAAAATTATAAGTTTAGATGAATATGTGTCAAACCTTTTCTAAGTTATGTAGTTAGCCACCTATCACATCAATTCCTGGGTATTTGGAATTTCTCTTAGTACAGGAAATTTTCCAGTAACTACCTTGAAGTTGAGAGAGTGTTTCCTATTGGTGCATTAGAAACTAGAGCTTCCTTCAGCATTTCAATTAATGGTAACATACCCATACATCTAACATTTGTTATAAGTAATAACAGACCTAATGCCCTATTTGTTAGTGAAATAGTTCCAATACCATCCCATGTTTCAGCAGGATTAAGAAAAAAACTAACAAATTCATTAATTGTGTAAAAGAGAAGGGATGTATCATGTTAAAGAATCATCACTGAAAAAATCTACTAGAGTGCATTTGCAAGGTTCACTTTCAAAAATATGTCTTTAATGCTTACTTTGAATCCAGGGCTTATGCTGATGGTCCTTGCTCCTGCAATCCTGAAAATACCCACAAAATGAAAGACAGCGGGGAGAACTAAAACAATTGGATATTGTAGTTCATAATGCAATTATTTTCAATGAGATGTACATTTTTCATTTGTATTTCATTTAAAAATTCCCTGTGTTTTACTATTCTTAAAAGTTTCTCCCTTCTATTGCCCATTGTGGATTTTCCCCTTCTGTAATCCATTCAGATATTTGGTAATTTTTACATTGAGTCCATGTACTCTACATGTCCCCTTAAGTGTTACAAGAGTTAAAATCAACAAGAGCTAACACTTGGTATCCATTGCATTTTGGTCCCCAAAAACTGCAAATAGCTGGTAAGGTATTTTCTTAGAAGTGATGTTTCCTTTTAGTTTTGTTACATCAACTTTTACAGATCATTAGAAAAATAAATATCCATGGTATACATATTTTTGGTGTGGTGATGCTGTCACCAAATGTTGATAATATTTTTGTTTTTTTCTTTTACTACCAATTCCACAATGTTAGAAAAAATAGAAAGGGAACGATTGACCTTTTTATGTGAATCAAAATAGATGAGGCCACAACTTTTTAGATGTTCTCTTTAAATTTAGGTGAAGTTAAATTAACTGTCTTGAGAATAAATAGAGTAAATCTCCACATCCAATGACTGTTCAGGGTAAATAACCTCAATCATCTACCCGTAAGTGGTCCCTAAATTATTAGGTAATCTACCAGTTCAGGTAAGTTATGGGTGGTCACAACTACCAAATAAATATCTTTCCTCTTTCCAAGAAACTGCGGGAGATGCCGCAACAGTTAACTTTCAATGGAGTCATCCGCTAATATGCATTTCAATGCAACAATTTCAGAGTATAAAAATCATTTGCCTTGACTGGGATGTGTTCTGGTTAAGGTAAATTATTTTTATACTAAATAATATAATATAATAAAAATATATATAATTATTATTAATATATATGTATAATTATTATAAGGTAATCTACCACTTAGGGTAGGTTTTTGAATGGACACAACTATTAAATAAATAAATATTTTGTGACTCATAAAAAAACCCGCTCCAGCACCTACTCTACATCAGGTCCATCTTCATCTCTATGTACTTCTTTCCTTCCTTCATCCCGTCCAACATCCCTATCCTGTTCCTGCCCTTTCCTCGTTTGCCTAACATTCTGCCTCCATAGGATTTCTCCCAACAAACCCCTCTCTTTGCCCACCATCCCTAGTACTTCCTCATTTGTTTTTCTTTCGGTCCATTTCACCTCCATTCTTCTCCACGCCCACATTTCAAAAGCCTCCAATCTAGTCTTTTCTTAACCTCCCTACTCAACATCTCTATCATCAGCTCCCTCCTCCTTGTGAAAGCCTCTTTGCTTAGCGCAATTCTTCTCCTTACGTCCCTATTACTTTGACTGTATTGGTCCAAAACACTCCCGAGATATGTAAACTTCTACCTGCTCTATTTTTCCCCCTCCTATTTTAATGTTTAGTTTAGCCTTTTTCTTTCTGGAAAATTGCATAACCTTTGTTTTATTAATATTGATTCTCATCCCATATCTATCGCACTGATCCTCTAATTCACTCAGCAAAAGCTTTCAATCTACCTCTATCCTCATGCTTCAGTGACCACGTTTCTGCGCCGTACATAGCTACGCTCCATATCAGAGTTTTACGAGTCTTGTCTTAACATCCCTACTCAACGTCCCAGTCATCAACTCCCTCCTCCTTGAGAAAGCCTCCTTGTCTAGCGCAATTCTTCTCCTTAACGTCCCTATTACTTTGACCGTGTTGGTCCAAAATACTTCTGAGATACGTAAACTCTTCTACCTGCTTTAGTTTTTCCCCTCCTATTGAAATATTTAGCATAGCCTTTTTCTTTCTGGAAAATCACATAACCTTTGTTTTATTAATATTGATTCTCATCCCATATCTATCGCACTGATCCTCTAATTCACTCAGCAATGCTTGCAACCCCTTGGCTGACTGAACAACTAATGCTTGGTCATCAGCAAACCTAACCGATTTTACGAATTCCCCTCCAACTTTCATTCCTACCTCCAGTTCTTCCCATGCCTCTTTGATCATTTCCTCCACATATACGTTGAACAGCACTGGTGACAATGGGCAACCCTGCCTTACACCTCTTCCTAACACTGCTCATCCGAACTCTCCGTTCCCCACTCGCACCTGAGCAGTCTGAGACATGTACAGGTTGCGGATCAGTCTTCTGTCCCTCCATTCCATTCTTATTTTCTGCAATATACGCATTAGTTTTTCCCAATTCACTCAATTAAATGCTTTTTTGAAATCTACGAAACAGGCAAATATGTCCTGATTGTATTCTATATTCCTCTCAATTAGTGATCTCATTATTGCAATGGCATCACGCATACCTCTCCACTTCCTAAACCTAAACTGATCATCCCCTAAGTAAACATTTGACTTACTCTCTATCCTTTTGTTGGTAATCCTGAGAACAACTTGAGCAGTGTGGGATATCAAACTTATTGTTCTGTAGCCCTCACATGATGTAGCCTTTACCTTTTTCAGAATAAGAACTAACACTGATCTAACAAATCTCCCGGCCAGATTCCTTCCTCATAGATACTACGAATAAGTCCATAAAACCATATACACATTATTCAACCCAAAGGTCGGTTTGGTAGGTGTTGGCATGTGAAATTCACTGTGGCATGTGTGAAGTTCCTTCCCCTGTGGTTAAGGTTTCCCAGGAAGATCTGGTACCTTAAAAACCACATAGCTTGGGTGGAGCTGCAAGTGCCCAGAGTGCCTTGCCCGGGAATCGAACCCGGGCCGTCCGGTCAGTAGTCCAACGCTCCACCCCCTGGACTACCGCGACCCACTTTAACTTTTTTGTAATCTACCGGTTAAGGTAGGTTTTGGATGATACAACTACCAAATAAACATTTTGTGACTCCTAACAAAACACAATCCAGCAACCTACTCTACATCAAGTCCCTCTTCATCTCTGTGTGCTTCCTTCCTCCCTTCATCCCACTTAACATCCCTATCCTGTTCCTGTACTTTCCTTGTTTGCCTGATATTCTCCTCTCTATTACAGTCTTCAACATCCCACTGCAGATCAATATGCCCTTCATCCATTTTTTTCTGCCGCCTTGCTCTCCTCTCCTTGCCCACCATCCCTAGTACTACCTCATTTGTTTTGCTTTCCATTCACCTCCCTGGTCCATTTCACCTCCATTTTTCTCCATACCCACAATACGAGACAGAAGCCTAAGGAATTTACCTATGGCACTTCTCCTTACGTCCCTATTACTTTGACCGTGTTGGTCCAAAACACTTCTGATTTTCATAAACTGTTCTACCTGCTCTATTTTTTCCCACCTATTTTAATATATATCTTAGCCTTTTTCTTTCTGGAAAATCGCATAACCTTTGTTTTATTAATATTGACCCTCATCCCATATGTATTGTACTGAATTTCCAATTCACTCAGGAATGCTTGCAACCCCTTGGCCGACTGACAAACCAAGCCTGGTCATCCGCAAACCTAATTGATGTTACGAATTCCCCTATGACTTTCATTCCTACCTCTAGTTCTTCCTATGCCTCTTTAATCATTTCCTCCACACATGTTAAACAGCACCGGTGATAGTGGGCAACCTTGCCTTACACATCTTTCTAAGACTGCTTATCCGGACTTTCTGTCCCCTACTCGCACCTGAGCAGTCTGAGACATGTAGAGGTTGCGAATTAGCCTCCAGTCTCTCCAATCTATTCCTATTTTCTGTAATATACTAATTAGTTTTTCTAGATTAGTGGATCATCTGGCTGGAGTAGATTATCTGGCAAAGGCAGTCGCTGTTCCTCAAGGGATGTGGGGCTTGCCATAGGTGATGGTAGGTTCTCAAGGGAGAATCAACCAAATGGATGGTTCATTCCCTCAGAGGGGAGTTCAGCTGGTCAGAGGGGTGGCTACCCCCCTAGAGAGGGAGTTCTCTATAGCTAAAGGTATTTCCCTTAGTAGCGCAGACTGTGCAATCACTTCCACTAAAATACGTAAACATGTCATGGTTATGGTGGCAGATGTTTGAGAACGAAAAAAATACTACCCACCCCTTCATTACTTTTATCGACAATTATTCTCAATCTTTTTTGGCCGTTCGAAGAATGTGGGACTACGCTGCTATATCGGTGGATAAACGTTCGATTTTCAAACCATGATGCTGATTTTACGTTCGATTTTCAAACCATGATGCTGATTTGTATTCTAATTCGGAGATTATCCGTTGGGTGCATGCTAGGGAAATGACGTGTTTAGTATAGGTATTCCTGATTTAGAAACTCGCTCGTTGTCGCAGGAGAATAAGCGTAGATTTGAGATGTAGATATGGAGAAGAATGGAAAACATTTAATAGACAGAAATGAAAACAAGCATTGAAGCTCTAGAAATGATACTGGAAGTAAGGAGGTTTTCGGGAGAAATGAGAAGGCTGGAGATAATGAGAGACAAGGGAACGTTGAAAGCGGTAATAAGAGGAGAATGCTATGAAATCAAAGTACGTAGAGGGAAGGAAATAAGGCGTTTTGGACGGAATTAAGTGAAGTAAAACGAATGCAGAGCTGAGTAATTGGTTGTTGCAATGAGTTATCCAATGATATTTTGTGCCATGTTTGTTAGAGTTCACGAGAGAAGTAGTATGTAGTGCTAGGACCCATCAAAATCCTACCTTAAGGGGTGGACTACAACTAAAAAGAACTCCAGGTTCTTCTCAGTTCTGTATTTGTATAATATGAAACTTGGAGGGAAATAAATTCACGCGGAACGTCGGAAACATTTATCTGTTATGTAATTGACTCTTATCTTGAGAAGATAGGAGATAGTTGTATCGAGGAACTCTCAGAAAATAATTGATTGTCCCTCCATAAGCCCATTCTTTGTTAAAAGAATTCTCAAACTTCCACTTCACGGTATGTGACTTCTGAAGACGTTGTACTAGAAAGTCTGTGGAACCATAGGTATCTGTCTGAAACTTTCAGAGATTATACAAGCATAAAATACGTATTCACAACTAGAAAGTATCACAGACTTGGCCAAGCCTGATTCTGACTGATTCAATGAACTTTATTTATTTCCATTTGAAACTCTTTTCTGGCCCAAAGGAATAATTACGCAGATTAGTGGTCAGAAAAAATTGAGTTTGTTTCATTGTTAACTAAAACTGGTTCCAACTACTGCAAGTTAAGATACATGAAAATCTGGTACAAAGCAAGATGGTCGAAGTAAAAATTTGCAATATTTTCAATTAAACTCATGCTCACCGGAGTAGAAATTTGCCTAGTTATCGTCTTAATTTTCTGCTCGATGATTTTAGGAAAAATTAGCATTCTCGAGTATTTTTCCATGTATCCTTGATTTTACCGCTTGGATGGTAATTGGAATTGGCCTTCTAGCCAAACTCATTCCTCGCAAACACAATAACAAGGACACAAAAAACCCATCCTTTAATTTTTCCTTGGCGATATGTTATCAAAATTAATCGAATCATTTTTCGACTCAACAAAGCAACAGCTAAGCAACCTTTTTTTACGCAGATTCCTGGGGAAGACCACATAATATTCATCAAGATATAGGTTGTTGCATAACATATTACTCGAGATAGGAGATAATTATTATTTATTCATCCAATTTCTCCATCTAATTTTCGCTCTTTCCGAACTCCTTGAATACGAATAGTAAATTCACTAACTCGTATGTTACAATCTCAACTGTAAGGAAATGCTCTGAAATATCGTGCTTTTCATCCCCAACTCGAAGAAAAAATTAAAACAAAATTTTCATAAAAATAAGATCGAAATTGGCTCCTTTTCCGGAAATAACCTGCAAGGCGGTAAGATTTGAGCGTAGGGGTACCTCAGTAACTCTCTTTAAAAAAGAGAATTTACGTGAAATTATCACTTGAACATTGTTTCACGTTGAAAGCGACTAATCTATAGATTTATTTTAGTTTGTAGCACAACGCGCGTTCTTGTAGTCCGAAAAGGATCATGGAGTCTCACACATAAGTTATTCTGTTGGTGTTAAAAACCTGTTTAAGCGACAACATTCATTACGATAAAAATACTTTCTGAACGCACTTCAAAATGAGAACATTCCACCAAGAAAAAAGAGCATTCGTGTAAATCCCCCTGAAGTAGGGATAAAGCAGAATTCAGTGAAGCGTGAGATGAACTATCCAAATACATTTGGGCAAGAAAAGTGACATAAGTAACATCAATTTTTGGAGAGTGTTTAATAAACAACTTTAAAAGAGGAGTCTTCAATAGCAGAAGTTCATATAATAAACCTGTACGAGTTCTGAAATGAATTCTTTGTTTAACTTTGGCATGCGATTTCTTTTAAGAATGGTGTCATAGGTGCGAAACCGATAATCATCACAATCTTCGGTGAGAAATCGAGTGATTTATGTATTTTACGATAGTGTCAATAAGGCAGTTGCTCAATTCGATAACTATCTCGCCAAAGACATCGAGCCATTGAACACGAAAATAATTCACTTTAAAAATTATCACGTTGGTGTTCTTAGGTAGCCAAGATAAGAATATTGAAGACGACCATACCTGCCTCATTTTCGCTCCTTTGGGAATAGGAAGTGTCCCATAAAAAGTCACGCGTTTTTACAGAAGCAGCAAAGTACGATTTCGATGTGAGATTTTTCGTTGCGCAATTGCCATGCATCTAAAAATAATGGGTCACTTCATGTACCGCTAATTTCTTGACGAAAAACTAGTTGGGAAAAAGGCCGGAGTTAACCTTGCGGGCCTGGGAGACTTCCATTTCGGTGAGACCCTCATACGCAAATTAAAACAAAAATATTCAAAGTTATCAGTCTGGTTAATGCATTTCATACGTACTAGCAAAAACTGGGCAGAAAGGTCACAAAGAAACCCTAAAAGGTAAACTTTGATTATATAAACACCTTCGTCAAAAGTTCATAGAGAGATTAAATGAGTACATGTAAGACGTAATATATCAATATTATTATTAGGTAATCTACCGGTTATGGTAGGTTTTTGGATGGACACAACTATCAAATAAATATTTTGTGACTCCTAACAAAACTCAATCCAGCAACCTACTCCACATCAGGTCCCTCTTCATCACTGCATACTTCTTTCCTCCTTTCATCCCGTCCAACACACCTATCCTATTCCTGCCCTTTCCTCGTTTGCCTAACATTCTGCCTCCATAGGATTTCTCCCAAAATAACCCCTCTCCTTACCCACCGTCCCTAGTACTTCCTCATTTGTTTTTCTTTCAGTCCATTTCAACTCCATTCTTCTCCACGCCCACATTTCAAAAGCCTCCAATCTAGTCTTTTCTTAACCTCCCTACACAACGTCTCTGCCATCAGCTCTCTCCTCCTTGTGAAAGCCTCTTTGCTTAGCGCAATTCTTCTCCTTACGTCCCTACTACTTTGACCGTATTGGTCCAAAACACTTCCGAGATATGTAAACTGTTCTACCTGCTCTATTTTCCCCCCTCCTATTTTAACGTTTAGCTTAGCCTTTTTTTTCTGGAAAATCGCATAACCTTTGTTTTATTTATATTGATTCTCGTCCCATATCTATCGCACTGAACCTCCAATTCACTCAGCAATGCTTGTAACCTCTTGGCTGACTGAGCAACTAATGTTTGATCATCAGCAAACCTAACCGATTTTACGAATTCCTCTCCGACTTTCATTCCTACCTCCAATTTTTCCCATCCGTTTTTTTGCCCATAAGCAGAAATTATTTTTTGACAGAAATCGAAGACACTCGCAATAAAACAACCTGGGCGAACAGTTCAAGAATTGTGTGCTTTCCGAGAAATCCACCCACTAAAAATGCTTCCATATAAAATTGTGATTAACATAGAAATAACTTTATGCCATATTCCTACAGTTATTTGAGAGGAGGGCCTAAATGCTCGATGCAAAAATATGTAACTTTCCATGCTATTAGTAATAATTTAAAATGTATTATAAGTTAAAATGCAAACATTTAGGCTACTAACATTTTTTTGCGTGTAGTTAAATGACAGTAACACAATCACAGGACAAAGTTAGTTTTTCTTAATACACAGTATTGAAGGATAAATTAACAAAAATATTTTCCTTTTCTGCCACCAAACATCAATAGTAATATTGTATCATATTATGTCATTGGACTTATTAAAGAAAGAAATACCTACATAAGAGATTCAATGTTTTTTCTTATGGATCTAAAATCAAATAAGGTCATACACATTTTAAAATGAGAATTTTTTAAATGCAGTATCTTCAGTAGGTTTTGACCAAGAACGTTCGTGAATGTTCAATTCAAACATTGAGCCATTATCGCAGTTCCATGAGAAGGAATGATAGGCATGCAGACAGATGGTATTCATAGAAGTTAGGCGAGTTGTTTTATCTTTAAGGTGTCCCCAAGAGCCTATTCTATGTAAAAGGAACTGTGCAATTCACAGGTTGAAATTATGGAAATGAAACAGTAAAATGTTAAGGACCTGTCTCATTTTGATTACCAACTTTTTCATCTAATGGAGTCTTGGCTACATTGCGCACGATTTCATCCTTTTAATTATTTGTTAATTATATTTTTATCAACTGTACTCTAAGCAATGCATAGTATTAATTGTTATTTGAAAATCAGGACATATCCCACCTAGTGAGTGAATATAATTATAAATTAGGGTCTAAGTTACAGATAGCGTTGCGAAAGTAATGCAATTGAATTTTTCGCGCCGCCCCTATTAGTCGGAGTGGAATTGAACCACTAGGAGTCGGTGGGGGGACACTACGGTCTCAGTGCTCTCCAAGCTGTAGAAGCGGCAGGACGTCAGTTACTGTAGACCTCTGCGCGCCTATCGTCTCACGAAAAAAATGGAATCGACGATCGAGAAACGTTCGCGATTACTAAGTTTTGTGTTAAACAGAAAAATCTCTTGAGAAGACTAACAAAATGATCCGTAATGCTCACAGTGGCTCTGCTCTGTCCTAATCACAAGTTTTGAGGTGGTTAAAGGCCTTTAAGGAGGGTCGTTCAAGATATTCACGATAAACAACCCTCTGGGCGGCCGTCAACCAGCAAAACCGACAACAATGTGGCTCGTGTTCGACATTTGTTGGACTGACCGTCGATTGAGTATTAAGATGGTTGCCAATGAACTAAACTTGTCGTCCACTGCTGTGTTTCACATTGTTACTGCAGATTTAGCGATGAGGAAAGTGTGCACCGAGCTCGTGCCTAAGGTTTTGTTAGACGATCGAAAGACCAACCGAGCGGAAATTTCAAGTGAACTTATGCGACGTATTGAAAATGAATGTGATTATTTGGACTTCATCACTGGTGATGAAACCCGAGTCTTTGAATACGACCCAGAAACAAAACGCCAAAGCTCTGAGTGGCACACCCACCAGTTACCAAGAGCAAAAAGGCAAGAATGAGCAAATCAAAAGTGAAAACAATGCCCATTGTCTTTTTCGACAGTAAAGGAGTAGTCCATAAGGAGTTGGTTCCTCAAGGACAGACAGTTAACGCTGCATACTACGTGGATGTGCTGGAAAGACTCCGAAAAAGGGCCATCAGGACGAGAAAAGACATCTCGACTACCTCGCAACTCCATCACGACAATGCGCCTCGCCACAGCGCGCTACGAGTCCACAAGGTCTTGGCCAAACACCAGGTGCCAACGCTGCCCCACCCCCCCTATAGTCCTGACGTCGCTCCAGCAGACTTCTTTTTGTTCCCTCGGATTAAGGTAGCCCTGAAAGGAACCCATTTTTAGTCAATAGAAGAGATTCAATCAGCCGCGACGAAGAACTTGTGAGAGGTCCCCGAAGACGCCTTCCAGAGGCCCAAGGACAGTACTTTGATGAACTTTAATTGTTTGTGCAAATCTGTTCAACAAATTACTTTATAAAAAATGATTGCATTACTTTCGGAGCGCACTATGTAGCTCTGTTCTCGGCATATTGTCACTCAAATATTCATGAGAGACATTAAAATAATGTAGTAGTATTATTATTAAAATAATGCAGGTCTTTCTGTGTGACTGCAGTCTCATTGGTAACAACCCTCTTTACAATCCCAACCTGTTCACCCATTTATATCATTCTAAACATATCCTTTATCTCAAGTACAGCAAGCCTATATATACACATGCCCCACAAGACTGGTACATAATTGGAAGAAAATTGAGGGATTTCATGACTATTTCCACTCAGAAACTTAATTCCTTTATAACTGAGGAAATGCATTGCAAATTTCCAAAAATTACTCTATAATTATATACAATCATAAATGGGAAACCACCTCAATTACTAATACTATGATCTATGATTTTAATGATTGACAGTATAGAGAAAATGAGCCCTGCCAACTACAGGACTCGACTGGGTGTCATGCCAAGCAACTCTCAAGCAAGGCTTTGATTGAGGCTTTGATTCGAAAGAGACTATTGACATTGTCAAAGAAGCCCTATGCAGCAAAACTGACAGCAGTAGCACAGAAGACGAAGACTGAATTATTTAGAATAGAAACTTGGAATGTTAGGACTATGTTGAGGAAAGGAAAATTAGAGAATATAAAACATGAAAAAAAAATGGATAGGAGAAACATATATAATTTAAGTCTGTACAAGGGGAGATAAAAGGATGGCAGGGATTGCAGGAGTGATAGTTGTATAAACTGCAGAGGGGACAGAGCCAGTGAGGGGTTGCCTAGCTAAGGGTTGCTGCCAGCTAAGGGATTGCAAGCATTGCTGAGTGAATTGGAAATGCAGTGCATTAGAAAAGGGATGAGAAACAATTTAAATACAGTGAAGGTTGAGTGGTTACCCAGAAAGAGAAAGGATAAGATTAACATCAAAATAGCAGGGCAAAAACAGGGGAAATAGTTTCGTGAGAATGTCAAGAAAGGCTTGTCAAGACTTTAATATGGAGCACAATTGTGTATGGTGCAGAGATATAGCCATTGAAGCAGGATGATAGGCATTTGAAATGCGGTTGTGGAGAAGGATGGAGAAAGTGAAGTGTACAGCAAAAAAACAATAAATACTATTTATAGAAATGGTGGGTGAGGAGAGAGCATTGTTGGGAGAAATCTTAAGGAAGCAGGAATAATGGATGAAAAGTACATTGATCAGCAGTAGTATGTTAAAGACAGTAACAGGGGGGAGATCGTTAGGAAAATGGGGAAGGGGTAGGAATAAGATACGGATGTTGGATGGAATGAATGGAGGAAGGAATTATACAGAGATGAAGAGGGGCCTGTTGTAGAGTTGCATTTGCTAGGTTATGTTTTGTTAAGATAAACAATATATATTATATATTGTTTATCTTAAGATAAGTGTTAAGACAAGCAATATATAGTATCTGTGTATATAGTATATACACTACTAGCCCGCTTTAGTTCTAGAGCTCTAGAGTTAGCTCACAGCTACTATATATATAGTATATATATAGTAGCTGTGTCCCAAACCTTAAAAGGTATATTACCTAATTAAAATAAGATCATATTATTTTTGCAACAAGGTTATATTACCATATTTACAGAGGCGCATGTTGGGTTGCATGCAAAATGGGGCAAAGGATAAGTCTCTCCAAAATACCCTCGGACCAATTTTCAAGTACATTAACCTTACAAATATTATTGATTGAAACAAATTTCTGAAAAAATTGTTAATTAAGCATTGTTTTATGTTTTCACATTTTCCTCACGAGAGCAGAATTTAGATGTTTACATAATAGTCGCACCAATTATTATATTTGATGGCATACAACACACCCTCATTTTATCAGGACACACTATAGATAGAAAGCTATAACAGTCCACGCAAAAGCGCAAAATCCCCATACTCAATTTTTGGGTAATTATTTTAAAACAAACAATTCCAACCTCTAGGGAAAGCACACATTATTGTTCTAATCAGTTGTGATAAAATAAACCACAATCATTTGATACTTTGTTAACACCTCTTTCAACATTACTGAAGCGAGAGGCATGATATTCATGCTACATGAGCATAATAATAACAATACCAACATTAAAATTCTTCAATTGAATAATAAAAATTAAAAATATATAAAAATATAATGAAGTCAAAATAGGAGGTACAGAACATCTGGGGTAAAAATAATATTCAAAATGTAAAATAAACCCATAGAGTTAAAACCTTTACATTGAAGATGGGTGATTTTTTTAAACCATTATTTGAAAAAAAATGGCACATCTTATATGCCATCAAATGCAGTATATATAACCTTAGCTGCTTCAAAATTATTTCCCCTACATTAATAACCTTGAATACAAGATGATTAAGGATTATTAGTATATTCTAATTGATGTATTTGCTAGACTATAAAAATATCCCTTCATTATTTTTGTAGTAGGCACATGATTATCTTATACAATAAACAGCAGTAAATCTATTTCGAGTGCATACTATGATAGCAATTTAAGAGAGAGAGCAATTTTTTGAAAAGGGTGGATACAATCCCAACTAAAAAAACCTTAAATGAATACACCTACTTGAGTGCTATCAGTATCCATCAAGGACAGTTCACATCACTGCAAAGATAAAGATAAATTCATTAATGATAATGCCAATATAACTTAATTATCAAGAAACTCATCTTTGTACTACAGATAATAATAGAGATTGACAATGAGAAAGGAAACTGTGGCAAAGATAGATTAAAAAGACTTAATCAATGATTAATCTCCCAAAATTTATCCCCCATTTTGAGCTCATGAGTTATCTTATTCACATGGAGTATATATAGGTGACAAAAGCACGCTACATGTGTTTTTCCTTGAGATTTGAAGGGGCAATCATGGCATATTTACACTTCTTTTTGGCTCTAGCAGCCATCATTGCAGTTCAGGTGAGTACTTATATTTGACTATGGTCTAATTAACAAATAAAACTACTTTTCATTATATAAAATATGTAGGGCACCTGAATCCAATAATTTAAATGGAATATATTATCTAAAAAGAGAAAGGTACACTTACATTTGTGTTCGTACAGTGGTTATATTTTGCATTGTATTAGTACATATTATGGTGAATCATGTTAGTCCAGGGGTAGATCATTGGACTACTGACCAGAGGGCCCAGGTTCAATTCCTGGGCAAGTCTCTCAGCTCCACTCAAGTTGCATAATTTGAATGGTACCAGACTTTCCTGGTAAACCATAACAGGCACTGGCCCCTCTACCCTGATGTATGAATATCACACACACCCTTGGGCTTAGTACTGAATGAGCTCTACCATTACTTATTAAACCGACCTTCACATTGATTACTGTGTTTATAGTTTATACATAAACCATCCTATTCATTTTGCGAAGTTATAGTGAGTAGCCATATGCACAATGTAAAAATCACATATTGAATGGTTTAGTCTACCTAACACTATTTGTTTTTGCTGCTGTTTGGGTTCTTTACATATTTTAACGATTGTCATAAAATTTAAACAGTGCATCCTATCCAAGTCATTTATAATTTTTACAGTTATTGTTTTCTCTGCAATCATGATCCAACTTCAGTTTTGATACAGTGCTTGGTCAATATAAATCCAACTTCCAGCATGGCTGAATACAACTGATGGGTACACAATCAGTTGTCTTCAGCAGTCAGACTAATGATGGGTACACCATAGTTAAAGTGGAATGGAATTTCATTATATAATATCAAAAGTAAGGTAATTTATTTCTTGCTAGATGGATTATTTTATATAAAATTTCAGGCTCATAATACACACAAACAAAGTAACCTATGTATATTCATAACCCTGATGTGAAAATACTCATTTGAGAATGGATTTCAAATGGAACACTGAACATTTCTTCAAATTCAGTTCAATCACTGCATATTGCACATTTTTTTGATAAAAGAATTGTTGGTCCAAACATGATATGCCAGGTGTTTGAAAAGGACTATGAAATTGTTCAAATTGGAATATTACTAATGGAGAGACTGTAAATCCAAAATCTGAAAAATCGACTACTCCAAAAAGAATATGAGAAGAGCCTGGCCTTCAATAGAAGATTTACCAGTGAACAAGACTCTATTTAGATGTTTCATATTTTTGCTTTCAGGCAGTGCAGCTGCCAAACTTATCTAAGGTAGAACCAAAAATTGATACTCTACCAAATAATCTGCCATGGAAAGCAGCCTTAAGGGCCAGGAATGCTCTTGTTAAAAGTAAGTGAAATACAGCAGTTCTAAATGATTTGCAAACTACATGAAAGTGAATATTAACAAAAAGCAAGAAAACCAAATTGAATAACGGCCTGCAAAGAATCTAACTCATTTTTTTTCTGTTGGTCCTTGTCCCACTCCTCTCATAAGTCTGCTGAATGGGACTTGAATACTAAGTGAGACTCGTAGATATGAATTGACTTATTCTACTTGTTGATGAGAACGTGATAAATATGTGATGTCTAATTACCAGAGTTCAATATGCAGTGAACATATATAAAGCTTGAGTTTGCTTAGTTGATCAATGATTCAATGTCAATCCGTCATGTTTGATGTATGTGTGTGAGTGTATATATATATATATAGATGAAACAAATGAGGAAGTACTGGAGATGGTGGGTGAGGAGAGGGGTTTGTTGAGAGAAATCCTATGGAGGCGGGAAAAATGGATGAAAGGCGTATTGAGCGGTAGTGGAATGTTGAAGAAGGTAATAGAGGGGAGAATGTTGGGCAAGCTAGGAAAGGGCAGGAACAGGATAGGGATGTTGGATGGGATGAAGGGAGGAAGGAAGTACAGAGAGATGAAGAGGGACCTGATGTAGATTAGGTTGCTGGAATGGGTTTTGTTTGGAGTTATAAAATGTTTATTTGATAGTTGCGTCCATCCAAAAACCTATCTTAACCGGTAGATTACCTAACAAAAATATATAGCTGATTTCTTCGAAGTAACACAAAAGTGTTAAATAAAAAACTTTGACAGCAACACACAATAAGAGAACACATAAAAGGAACACTCACATGTTATTTCTTGATAATTTCGACGGAATTGAGCTCCGTCTTCCTCAGAAGATTAGTTAGGACTCATATATATATATTTGTGGGTTGTGGTAGTCCATGAGGTAGAGCATTGGATTGCTGACTGGAGGGTCCCAGGTTCAATTCCCAGGCAAGGCACTCTGGGCACCTGCAGCTCCACCCAAGCTATGTGATTTTTCCGGTACCAGATCTTCCTGGGAAACCATAACCGGCACAGGGAGAGGAACTGGCCCCCCTACCTCTGATGTGTGAATATTCACATGCCGTCAGGCTTAGTACTGGGTGAACTCTACCGTCACCTACCCAACCGACCTTCGGGTTGAATACTGTGTTTCTTTATATATATATATATGTTTATACATACACACACACACATGTATATCATCAACATTAATGCCTAAAAAGTAAATATTAATAATTTTCTTTTAGAAAATGATGAGTCGCGCATCATTGGTGGTAGTTTTGCTCAGGCAGGGCAATTTCCATACCAAGCCGCTATTTTCATTGACAATCAGGAGTTCTGTGGAGGTTCTATCATTTCTTCAAATTGGATCCTGACTGCTGGCCACTGTGGTTATCAGTAAGTTATAAGATTTTAATTATTAAATTAGTAAAATGTTTATTTTTTGGGTACACCCAGATCTTTAACAAAAAAGGTTTAAAGTTTGCTAAAATCATTGCATAAAGCAGAACAAGTTCTCTTCTAGCGATATAGTTCATCTTATAAAAAGTGTTCTTCTTTTCAAATTTCTTTTTTGCATTGTGGGCTTTTTATCAGTCATCAGGGCCATGAGTTATCCTGAAAGATGTTATCTCTCCACTGCACTGTTTTATTGAGCAGTGTACCAATGAACACATTTCTACTGGTAGTACAATCATTGCAAGCCTAGATGCAGTGAAAATCTTATTTATCAAATTAATGCAACAGGAGTGTAGATTTAAGCTATTACTAATCAATAGCATAAACTACTCATCCAATACATTGTAAGAATTTATATTGATTGTCGATTTGAGCAACCAAAATAAGGCCATAGGTCACTCACTGGCAGTAGATACATTAGCCAAATAGTATACTAGTTAATTCACTTTAGTAGCATAAGGAACAAAGATGAAAATAGAACCTTACTAAAAAGATAGTTTTCTATCTTAATAACAAATAACACCAGCCCAACATAGTACTATCAATCCTATTTAATAAAAAATAGATATAGTAATCAACTTACCCATTCAGTAAGTCTATTATTCTTGCTCTTGTGATTATCAAGGCTTGCCAAAGAACTTAAACAACTAAATTTTATGGTAATTTAACATTAGACAGATTGAAAATCCCAAATGAAATCACCCACACTTGGCATCAATTGATCCTGAACTTAAAAATTAATCATTTGTTCAAATAACTTAATTCCACTATCCCAAAAATATATGCTTTCCCTCCATAACTGAAATTGAATTGAAATGTTTATAATATTCGTGAGTAATTTCTGGTATTTTCCTTTTTAAAATTAAAGCACAAGGAATATCAATGAAAATAAATTTACTATTCAAATTTTTGTTATTGCCTACAAAATATCTTTCTTTCATTCCATAAATGTTTAGGGCACAAAGTTTTGTTGTCATCCTGGGATCACTGACCATCCAAAATGGAGATCCTTCACAAGTTGTCATTCAATCCTATCAAGGGATTACACACCCATACTTTGACATGAATTCTTTACAAAATGATCTTTCTCTCATCATGCTGCCTCAACAGATTCCAATGTCTCGTAAGTATAATGTCCCAGATAATACTCATAAATCCAGTACACCAATCGAACTGTTACGGTTATGTTATGGTAATGGTTATTCACTCAATAGCAGAGATATTATAATACAAACATAAACCCTAAATTTCAGAAACTACCCATATATTTTAGCTAAGGAATAAATTGTATCAAATCCTTTTCGCAGCTTACATCAGCCCAATCCAACTCTCAACAACTGAAGTAGGAGGAGGACAAATGGCTACAGTCAGTGGATGGGGAAAAACCAGTGATGGTAAGATAAAATTTAATTTTACTCCAACTGGATGCAATGTAATTACTTCACGAGTGTGTGCAATTAAGTCTTCCAAAATGAAAGGAATTATTTGTTTTACCTCCTTAAAAAGCACTTAAAAGCTATTGATAGGCCACATACACTTACTGATACTTATGCAAAAAGGATCATTCTTTCCATGTCCAACAGTAAAGAATGACTAAGTTTCTACTTCATCAACTTGATTGCATGAGAGACACACTCAGTATTGAAGAGGAAACATTATTTCACTTCCAAAAGAAACTTTTCATATATGTATATGATTCCTGAGAAAATATTTTATGGAAAGTAATTAATGTAAAATGGAACTCTTAACATCACACTTTTTATGCTGAATGTAACTACACATTAGTAATCAAAATGATTCCGATTTAATTAAAATGCACTTGGAATCAAATAGTCTGATATTTCAGGCAACAAAAGATACCATCAATGGGAAGGAATGTATCAGGGTCCCAAACTCAACTGAATTCTCATGTTCATGTCAGTGTTCACAAGATTTTTATATTTTCCCTGGTAACCCTTAATTTCATCCTTATGCTGCTATTGCAGTGTACCACACTAGAATATATGCAAATGGTACTGTTCCATAACCCATGAATAAGGAACTAAAATAGGTATTAGGATATTACACAAAGTCATTAGTGTATTAATTTTACTCTTACCTTATCGTTTGCAGAGGTCAGCATCGCACAACACCCAAGCATGTTCCTTCACTAACTTCTCTCCAAAAAGCTGATCGCAATTGATCATATTTTTAAGTCTGATAATCCACTTGCAACAGGATTCTGTTCACGAGGTTCTCAAGCATTGATGCACAATTGCTATAGGTCCCATGCTGCTAGCTTGCCTCGCTCTTAACAAGCATCACTAGATTTGGCACTAGAAGTGTTGAACCTTCTGATACTGCTATCACGCATACAGGAGCCCTCCTAAACATGATGAATTAGGTAGTGTATAAAAGTCACCTGCTTCAATATTCACCTCCAGAAGAAATTCTATCATTAAGTGCTTATTAAATAAAAGGTCTTTATCAGTCATTTTCTTACCATCCAATACAAACATGCTAGTTGATTATGCACATGTAACTCAGCATACGAAAGATAAAGGTGATACCAAAACTTGAACAATTACATACTCTCGGGATTTCTTTTGGTATTTCTCATACTCAGCATTAATTTAAAACACATGTACACCATGCTAATGGAGTATACAATAACTTCCATGAAACACACTGCTCAGTTAAGGCATTCCATGTGGTTTTGGAGAGCATTAGCCAAATAGTCAAACTATTGAGTGGAGAGTCAATTGGACTAGGACATATTAAAGCAGAGTAATGAACTGGACATTTCCATTTGAAATGATGCAGCCATCATCGTTCAACTATTTTCAAAACTCTAACTTCTATTCACATGAAGTATACTATTATATTTATATTTGACTTACAATTTGAGTGAGGGTTTAGGAAAGCAATACCTCCTAAAGCTTACTACACAAAAGATATTATATACTTTACACATAAGGGTAAATGCAAAAGACATGGCTGTAAGGTACATTAAGCCAAAAAGCATTATTGGAATGTTTGCATTGCAGAGATAAGGACAATTTCCTCACAAAGCTGTACACACTGTTTAAGTAATTAGTAATCATAAAAACATGGTGGTTCTAACACAAAGATGACATAATGATGAAATAAACATTTCAATATAAAAACTATGTAAATAAAGTTTTGAAAATTTTAGAAAAGTGCCTGACAAGAACTTCCGTATTAAGTTTCACATGAAGAAATTTTTGAGAATGTCAACACCCAAAAAAGATCCCACACCAAAATAAAAAACTTTAGGTATCATAGCCCAACACATTAACAAGTGTACTGATAGGGGTCTGAAATGTATACTGACCCCAAATATCATCTACAAAAGTGACACATCTATGCATCCTATATAGATAGTGCCCACAACATATTGAAAACAATTGATCCATATGAAATACCTTCTTGAAATTTCCATAAAATTAACACGTACTCACCAACAAGACATTATTGGATTTGATTACAATTCCTTTCACAAAGCAGTGCCTGTTATATAACAATATAACTTCCCTGATAATCAACACAAGCACTTTACCTTCATAGAAAATAAGGAAATGCAAGTAACAATTACTGCAGGGAGAAAATCAAAGCTTTCAAATTGTTGGGAAAATCAACCACTAGCAAAATTTTCATATGCAACCTGTCACCGAGATGCACAAGTTTCTTTCCAATCCAGGTGGCTGATATTATTGAATTTACAGTGGAATGACATGAAATGGAATTATGGTTACATACTACCTTACAATACTCCATCCTTAATGAACAGGTTACATGGACAGAATACTTAGACATAAAATGGTAATTTATATAGAGAAAATATTTCTTGTTTTCTCACATAACTGAGATATGCGATTGGTCCAGTTTGCCAAATATCTCAAACCATAGTGAAAGAGAACCCTTAATCAATTATACCAAAGGATAATCCCACAAAGCAAAAATACAAAGTTTTCTGTAGGTAGATTTGCTGCATACATTACCACATCAAAGAGTACCTACAACCGGAACAATGGTATTGAAACATTAAATGTTTCATCCCAAGAGCCTGTTTTCAGAATTACCTTATTATTACTAGTAAATGTCTGACTCTGTTGCTCTCATATCAAGTCATGAATAGTATATACATGTAGGCATCCAAAGTTGATCTATGAACATAGTTAATAAGCATATATATTCTAAATCGTTATTTGTAATTACCAACTCAGTTTACACACATGATAGTTTCGTACCTAATCATAGCCATTTTTCAGATTCTCAAATCAGCCCATACCTGAAGTATACCAACCTGATGACAATGGAGAATAGTGAATGTGAGCAATATTATGGTGGGATGGTATACGATGGTGATATATGCTGCACTGGCAACGAAGGAACCACATGCCAGGTGAGTAATAACGTTTCAGAGATGGAGTAATTTCTAAGAAAAAATTCACCATTTGTCTAATAGCATGACTAACATATTTCAAGTTAAATGTAATATGAGAATCAATGTCAGTTACTTTTGAGAAAGGAACTGGCAAACATATCTGGTAAAAATATCAGTTAAAAAAATATGACCCATTTCCAGACTACTTTAGATGAGAAAACTGAGAGGAATACAGATAAGTGGGATAAATGCAATCAAATATAACAATTAAAATATTTAATAACCTATTCTTTACATTTCACAATAACATCAAATGCCAAAATCAAAGTCAGATCTAATAATTTGACAAAATTACTTTCTTTAATGCTGTGCGGCTGAATTAATACAGTTGGTGTCTAGTTTTATTAAAAAGAAAACTGTATGCTAATTCCTACTTCACAAGCTTAATGAAATCAAATAATAAATTTTACTACTGAAAATCCACAGGAACTCTATTTAGCCCACAAATTATATGATCTCTACTTTTACTGAAACAATTGACTTTTTTCAACTCTTAATGTAAAGATAAACTTAAAATTATTCAACATACCTCATTTTTATGAAAATTTCAGTAAAATGAATGCCAACTGGATAAAATTAGCAAATCACATTAATTCAAGCAAGAGAAATAAGTCCATTATTTTTGTAATTCACAGGGAGATAGCGGTGGTCCTCTTGTTGTTAATGGAGTCCAAATAGGAATTGTGTCCTTTGGAGGTCAAAGCTGTCTTCAATCACCTCCAGTCTTCACAAGAGTTGCAGGATTCATTCCATGGATTAGCCAAGTGGTGAATGGCCAATAACTCCCCAATTATTTTTCAAGGATAAAAAATTATATAGTAAATTATTTATTTCTACTGTCTTGAAATAAATTTTTGCTACGCTAAACATTTTGAAATATGTATTTAAAAAACTTTAACAAATGAATGGATATTTATTTGATCACCTTAGAATATTCCTCTCAATGAACTTCCAATACTCAAGCCCTGCAAGACTGAGAGCCAACGTGTTTGGATGCTTCATTTACTCACCGTAATCTGGGTCTTAACATCAACTGGAAGAATTCGACAACTAAATGAATATAAGTGAAAACAAGAGGAAAGTTGCCTTCAATGCACATTATTTTTGAAATATGTGTATTAGGATGGCACTTATAAAGAAGCAATTGCACTTGTTGCTGTTTTTGCAGCTACATTATTAGTTCGTGATTAGTGATCTGAAAAAATTAAACATAGGCCATTAAACATGGTAATTTTGGCTGACTCAGGAACATTTCTTCTGAAATCCAAGTGTTGCAAGTTTCTAATTCCAGAACCAGAGGCAAAACTAGAGGTGGTACAGATCCCCTAACTTAGAGCAGGTGGATATTTCACAAATCAAAAGGCTTAGTTTGCAGTAGACACAACAAATGTAGTACCTTTGTCCACATCAGGTAAATTATGTATGGTGATTTGATGATGAAACTAGAATAGCACTCACAAGTTTATGAGGTTTTTACTGAGAAAAATTATGGCCAGTGTCCTAAGAAACAAACTATATTGTAAAATAAACTACGAGAACTATTCTTAAAATACCAGACATGACTGACAACATCAAAATCAAAAATGCAGCACATTTAAAATATTATTTTTAAATGAGTTCTTCACAACCTATAGAGCCATATGTGTGACAAGAAAATTAAGTGCCATAAAGTAAGAAGGATAAAAATTCTTCCATATATTTTGACACTGTATTCCTTCACTTGGCTTTGAAACAAAGAAAGAGAGGATGACACTGATGACACTTTGCATACAGATTACAACTTATGAGGGCAATCAATTATACATTGAGTGAGAACAATTAAGGACATAAGCAATAAAAACACAGAGATGTAAAATATAATTTTGTAAAAGTTCAGATAGAACATGTTATAACTATTGCAATTTACATTATTAGTGTACCCTTCTATTTCCTCTTGCAAACTACCCTGCAGTTTGATGGATTGATATGATACATTTTATAACAACATTAATGCTTTGAGGTATCTTTAGTTGTTGGTTTGAAGGATAATAAATAATGCGTGCAAAATCTTACACCATCAGATCATTAATTTTGGTCTATGTATGCCTATAAATATTTCATACACATATTATATACATATTAGACAACTTATATGCATTCCATTAAGCTAGATGTCACTTCATAAAGATTTTTGGCCAATTAGATAACTTTATGTTACTGGGCAGAGTGCAAAGACTCATTATCAAATGGTCAAGAACCAAAGGGTTCTTGGGTTATCACTCTTTCTTAATATGTAGCTCTCTAAGGTCCTTACAGTTTTAGAATTCTATCCCTTGCTTAGGTTCCATGTAAATAATTCACACCTCACCTAAGTGTTGTCTTTTCTTCCATTGAAACAGGTTACATACATAGGATGCATCTTTGGAAAGTTTTGGCATAATCTCTAATTCAATCATAATCCATTCTCTTCCACATTTATTTTCTTCCAAACAACATATCCATTTACAACTCCACTTGGAGCATCACAAGATTTCATCAAGCAGGATAAGAGTTACTCTTTACAGTTTGCTCATACATGGTTCTGCCTTAAATTTGAATTCATTTACCAAAGCATGGGGTGTTATGCCAAAAATACATCATGAGAGTGTTGTTTTACTAATGTATAGCCTTTTTTCTGCTCAAAAAACCATCAATTTTGCTGGCCATCAGTTCAACAATCTGCAATTTAATGTCATCCATCATCACCAAAATATAGAGAAATAACATGACAGATGTGACATTGGCCTAGTCCAACCAATATTTGCAAGCATTTTGGGAAACAAAATATTGTATTAGCCAAAAATATTTAACTGCACATCTCATTGTTTGGGTGAGAAGGGCCCATTCACATGAGTACTACAAATTTACCTATGCAGCAACCACTTCTCTCTTCCATCTTAAATCAATGGTAAATCTCATCTGGAAACATATTTCACCAATTCATGCAAAATGAAAGGGAAGGCAAGTAAAAACTTGAATTGTGCCTGATTGGGAATGAAATGAGACCAAATGGTAAATGAAGCTGCAAATCTTAAAAATTCACACCAGTTCTGAAGTTGTTGCCCACTCCTTGAGGCAACAGACTGTCAATAATGACCTCTCAGCCTCGTTTTCAACAAATGTCTCCACCTTACTAGGGCAAAGATACTTTTACATGTCAACATGTATTTGGTGGTAGCATCATGTTGCAGAAATCCTTTACTTCTTTCCATCTTTCATGGTGGAAATTGAACATAATGAATAACTGATAGTATCACTATTTCACTGGATAAAATTTATTTTATGACAAGGTTTTGATGTATTACATCATCATCAGGTAGCAAAATGAAGTTGAGTGTCGTCGTCTTACATTTTTTCACATACATATACATTTACACACATTTATATAAACTTTACATTCTGGAAGGAGGGGAGTGGATGTGACAGGAAGGGAGGGGGGAGAGAGAGGTGGGAGAGAAGAGCAGAGAAAGGGTGAAAGAGGGAGGGAGAAGAGAAGGGAAACATTTGCAAGGGATAAGGAATACAGACTTTCAACCTGGTTAAAAACAGTACAAAGAGTCTTAAAGGTCCACTTGGGTGAATGGCGGCAGTCACCAATAACCCATCGACAGCCAGGAGGCGGGGCAAGGGTTGGAGTCCAGGCCAAGGGATTAGGCCCTTCTAGAAGGATGGAAGGGGAATACCCCAAACTTAACTCACACACTGGGGGAGGGGAGCACTCAGGGAAGGGGGTGGTTGTGTCATACATGGTCAATATTTACAAATGAAAGTTGATGGAAAGGTGGGGGTAGGAGAAAAAGAAATGCATTTCCTTTGCAAACGTTTCCCTTCTTTTTCCCCCTTCTTTTCCTCTTTCACTGCCCTTTTCTCCTCCTCTCTTTTCCTTCAATATCCACTCCCCTCCTTCCGGAATGTAAAATGTATACAAGATGGCACTCAACTTCATTTTGTTACCCGATGATGGTGTAAGACATCAAACTCGGTCATAAAATAAATTTTAATCAGTGGAATAGTGCTACTATCAGTTATTCATTTACTCATCCATTTGGTCTTACGTGCCATATCCTCATTTCCTGCTTATCTGTTCCCTTAGACTTTAAAAATGCTGAAATAAAAACATATTGATGAAGGATATCAATAGGACCTTAGAAATGATCCTACCGAGGAGATAGAGAAATTTTTCCTTTAAATTCACTTCAACTGAAATATTAAAACCACAGGTATTGCAATTTTCCACTAGATATTTTATTTCGACACTACCGGTTTCGATGTTTTCACATCATCATCAGGTGTGAGCACAAGTGTGTATCTTCTTCACATATATAGTTGCAACAAGGGGTGGGGGGGTTGAAGGAGGGAAAAAGGGGGGGAGAAAGGGGGAAAAGGAGACAGGGGAATTCCATGAGGGGAAGGTTGAAAGGAGGAGTCAAAGAGGCGGGGAGGAACAGTGGGAAATCCAAGGGGTGGGAGTGGAGGTTTTTTGGGGGGGGGCAATACTGAGAATTAACAATACGACAACCGGATTAACACAGATAATGAACATAAAGACTTGAGCTGTAGAGGGCCCCGCCGCAGTGAAGGGCCGGAACAATCTGCCGGTGGGCCTCGTGGGTGATGTCCCGTGGCGAGGGTCGTTGCTCAGCTAGCTGGAGGACGTCCTTAGGACGCCTGCGGTACGTCGGGGGATTCGTGGTGTTTTCCATCGAGTCCATCGGATGAACGGGGAGGGGGGGGGGCAAGGAGTGGACGTTAACGGGGAGGAAGTAGGGGGGGGGGGGGGTTCAAGAGAAAGGAAGGTTAAAATTGGGGAAAACTATTGGGGAAAATTGATGGCTAGAAGGGGGGAGTGTGAAGTGACAAACACATCATTAAGGAGGGGAATTCCTTTAATTGTGTGTTGTATTATTTCACACTGTTCGAGTGCGTCCAACTTGCGCCCTTTCGTTTGTAGATGTAGCACTCTAAATTCGAAGTTGCAGTGATGGCCTGTATCGATTATGTGTTTCGCGAGATTAGAGTTCGTGTTGTCTGCATAAATTCCTCTTCGGTGTTCCTTGATCCGATTGTCAAAACTCCTCCCTGTTTGACCAATGTAACTGGCCTGACACTCGCACTCAAGCATATACACCCCACTCCTTTTATTCTTGTCGATCGGGTCCTTAATCTGGCTTAAACACTTGGATAGTGTTGATGGAATATAGAATGAAATTCGGAAATTGTCCTTGGTGATGGCTTTGGTTATTTTGTATGAAAGATGGTTCACGAATGGAATTTTGCACCATTTCCGATCTAACTTGTTCGTGTCCTGTGTGAGTGTAGTGCAGATAGAGGTGGCATGTTTTCTTCTTTTCTTCTTGAGGAGCAAATCAATGAGGTTGGCGTTATACCCGTTGTTGACAGCAATGGTTTTTATGATGTTTATTTCACGGTCCCAGTTGTCCTGGGACATCGGGATTCTAATGAGTCTATTTATCATGGAGTGGAAACTGGCTAGCTTATGGGATATAGGGTGGCACGAATCTGATGGACGTCATTGACGTTTTATGCGGCTGGACAGGGACCGATAGACAGTTGACGAAGTTCCATCAGTTGTTAAACTCCTTACACTCAGCCATTAATTTCACTATGGAAAAAAGTGTGGAAGACGAAATCAATTACCTCGACCTAACCATAGGCCTACATAACCAAACACATACCTTCAAAATCTATAGAAAGCCCACCTACACAGATCAAGTAATTCCATCAGATTCGTGCCACCCTATATCCCATAAGCTAGCCAGTTTCCACTCCATGATAAATAGACTCATTAGAATCCCGATGTCCCAGGACAACTGGGACCGTGAAATAAACATCATAAAAACCATTGCTGTCAACAACGGGTATAACGCCAACCTCATTGATTTGCTCCTCAAGAAGAAAAGAAGAAAACATGCCACCTCTATCTGCACTACACTCACACAGGACACGAACAAGTTAGATCGGAAATGGTGCAAAATTCCATTCGTGAACCATCTTTCATACAAAATAACCAAAGCCATCACCAAGGACAATTTCCGAATTTCATTCTATATTCCATCAACACTATCCAAGTGTTTAAGCCAGATTAAGGACCCGATCGACAAGAATAAAAGGAGTGGGGTGTATATGCTTGAGTGCGAGTGTCAGGCCAGTTACATTGGTCAAACAGGGAGGAGTTTTGACAATCGGATCAAGGAACACCGAAGAGGAATTTATGCAGACAACACGAACTCTAATCTCGCGAAACACATAATCGATACAGGCCATCACTGCAACTTCGAATTTAGAGTGCTACATCTACAAACGAAAGGGCGCAAGTTGGACGCACTCGAACAGTGTGAAATAATACAACACACAATTAAAGGAATTCCCCTCCTTAATGATGTGTTTGTCACTTCACACTCCCCCCTTCTAGCCATCAATTTTCCCCAATAGTTTTCCCCAATTTTAACCTTCCTTTCTCTTGAACCCCCCCCCCCCCCTACTTCCTCCCCGTTAACGTCCACTCCTTGCCCCCCCCCCTCCCCGTTCATCCGATGGACTCGATGGAAAACACCACGAATCCCCCGACGTACCGCAGGCGTCCTAAGGACGTCCTCCAGCTAGCTGAGCAACGACCCTCGCCACGGGACATCACCCACGAGGCCCACCGGCAGATTGTTCCGGCCCTTCACTGCGGCGGGGCCCTCTACAGCTCAAGTCTTTATGTTCATTATCTGTGTTAATCCGGTTGTCGTATTGTTAA